>JAQFZX010001003.1:0-38441 GCA_034682405.1 Hydroisotoma schaefferi | reverse complement strand
TCTTTAAACATTTTGCACTCTACATTATTACAAAAGGGAAACTGTCCGAGAGTGTAGGAGTTTCAAAGTTGTAAAAGCTAAGGTGTTACCTACTTATTACTTCTGATCATCTTTTATTTTCCAGGTTTATTGTCTACTTGATTCTTTATAATACTTGATAGTAGCATCGGATATTAAATTAGCAATAAATACTAAATAGTAGTAGTAGTAAAATAAATGCCAGTAGTAGTGATGGTAGTAGTAGTATCATGGTGATTTAAAACTTTACAAAAGCTGCTGCTGCGTCAATTACGTCCGCCGACCGGCCATAAAAACAGACTTCAGCGTACGCATACGTTAGTTAGATTGGTATTATACAAGTCACGTTTTTTTAAAACAGTGGTCAAGAATAGAAGCTGTGCTAAAAAGCTAAAAATAGCTTTTATCACCACTTAAGAGCATCATAGTTATTATAATGGGTAATCATTATTATTATTATCATAATTATTTATTCATTGGTACTCAACTATAAACAAGAACAAGGAAGAAGGAACCTATCAAGAGTACCAACCAACCACCCTGGACGATATTTGCTTGCACTGAACTATTGCAATAAATAACTCCTTTTGGTTGGCTGTTTAGCAAATATAAGATAAGAGTGAAGCCAGCGAAGAGTGTCTTTATGTCTTTATGTCTCTGTAGTTTATTTTTGGACTTTCTTGCGTCAATTCAACTCATTTTGCTGAAGCTAATAATCATTTACAGAAGCTTTACAAATCATCACCATTTACTTTTAATGTTTAACATTCTGCTACCGATTTACTTTAGTTGTATAAGTTAGAATACGAAATGCTGTAAAACGTGTGCTTTACTACTAGTAGGAAAATACTTTTATTATGACTAGAGAGAAACTTTTATCGAAAAGTTAATGATTTGTAGCCTCGTAACTAGCCGTGCGTCGGCTAATACAGTCACAAGTGCATCCATTCAATTTACCGTCAACCAATTACACTCTACTCTAATAGATGCCAATTTAGAATATTAATTTACCATTTTAATTGCATTTTAAAAGTGGCAATCCAATCCTCCAGAGTTAAATAGTAACCTGGGCTGAACTAGAAGATGCTGGGCTGGGATGGTTATTTTTTTGTCATTCCTTTTAGTTTACTTGTACTAGGGATTTTGTGAATTCGCGTGAATTTGTTTTGACTCTTAATCAGATAATTAAGATTGAATTTGGCAAGATACCAAGGTCGTCCTTTATGTATGCTTTTTCAACAAAAATTATTATGATTATCCTTCTTTCCATCAAATAAATCACTAGCTCTGAATAAAGAAAAATCACAAAGGGATTAAAATTTTTCTCATGTAATTTTTTTTTACTTTATTACCACTAATAAAATGGGTAGTTTGGACAAAAATCTTTGTACACAATTGAAAGAGATATGAGTTTACTTTGGTAATAAACAGACATGAACTTAAAAGCTTGAATTATTCCTAATTATTATAAGCTTTAAGTTAAGTATCGTTTAGTAATAACTACTTTATTAAGTACATCCACAGGAGCTTAGAAGAATTATATGGATAATTCTACTGTATTTTTTATCAGTTAAAAATAACCATTCATATTAAGTAGCCGTAGAGTAGTAGTAGTAGTAATAATAGTAATAGTAGCATTCCTAATAGCTTAATTATATATTTATAGCTTCGAAATGACTTATCACTGACTGATCCTACTTTTAGCACATTAAACAATTAAAGTTATAGCTAAACATAAAACGTGTACAGAGTAAGCAGTAGTTAAGTTACAATACAGTAGTAAAGCATAGAGAGATTTGTAGCTAAAGATAAGTAAAGATTCTAGTAAATGGTGAAATACAGAGAAGAAGAATAGTACTTTATTATTGTTAGTTGTATTAGTTGGTAATTAGTGTAATTCGTAAAGGTGATTCTCTATCTTGAGAAGAAGAGAGAAAAAGTGTATTTATTATATCTTGATGAAAGCATACGTGGGTACAAGCGTCATCGTATCCTCGCTCCGTCTCCAGTTTTTTTATGGAACGGCGGCGGGCAAGCAACGACGACGGCTTCCAAATTCATAATTTTACGACGACCACGACAAAAACTGAATTCAAAAAACAGAAATGTACAAAACTATTTTGCATCTTATGATTAATTTAGTTTCAATTATTATCTTGAGAATTAGATAGTAATCATTTTTTGTAGCAGTAGTAGTAGCAGTAGTAGTAGTAGTAGTAGTAGTAGTAGTAGTAGTAGTAGTAGTAGTAGTAGTAGTATAGCAGTTAGTTAATACCTGATAAAGTTAATAGTAATAATTTTACAAGTAGTATAGTAGTAGCAGTATTAATAGTTTAGTAATGTTTTAGCAAACATTTATTCTAATATAGAAGCAAAAGAACAATTTAGGACAAAAACGCTAGTTGTCTTTAAGATTATTTGTTAGTCTTTATATATCTGAACTATGTATAGATCAATCCATTGACAGAAAGGGGTAAATAACATGAGATTAATGACAGAAACTATTTAAAAATAATTAATTAGAAGATATACAAGGAAATTACAAGTTTATGTGTTGGACTGTATTGCAAGGTTGACTGTACTTGTTTCATTTATTCAGCTTTTCTCAAAAAATGATGGGATTAAAATGAAAATGAATATCCTGATTACCTAAGTACTCCATTCATTGTAATAAACCTTATAGTTATCTTGACTAGTAAGTATGGCCACTTCATTTCCACGGGTTTGGGAACACATTCTTGCAGCATTCCCAGAATCAGTTTTCTCTTAAAGCTAATAAGTTCTTCACTTATGATTCCTATCCTTTGTTTTTTCACGTTATCTTTAGTTTTTAGTAATTCGGATTCTACCCTAGCACTCTTACAGAGAAGGAGTGGAAAATACACCGGAAAATATACACAGCACATTTGAATAAAAAAACTCTGTAGATTCTTTTAATCACATTTCCAATCTGATTGCTCGTCTGATGGACAAAACTATTAGCTCTTTCATGTAGTCCATGGTTTAGTAAATATACTAAACTTACTAAAGTCCATCAAAGAGCTTTCTAGTGCTATTTCCTATCTCTAGTTCAGTTTAGTACCGTTAAGTAATTACTATAATTCTAGTTATGTAGAGTCTGTAATAATCATGATTATGATCATCATCGTTAAATCTCCAACTAAAAAGAAGAGTTCCGCCCTTTTGTACTGAAAAAAAATCTTAATTACTATATCATCCTTTGTCAATCATTGTCACACTATGGAAAAGCACAAAGCAACAGGGAAAAAAATAAAAGTAAGTCTCGGTTCAGTTCGTTGGCACAATAAAGCTCTGTACAAAGAATGGAATTGAATTGAATGCGATCTAAAAAGTTTTAGAAGAGATGGACAAAACAAGGTTAAATATTCGTGAATGTTTTTTAGTAGAAAAATAACCTTTGGAAGTCGCATTTAGAAGGCAAATGAAAAATAAATATCAATTAGTAACCCTCCCATTTATGCTGTATGTTAGTACACTTGACAGAATTTAATAGAAGCCCAAGCAAGCCTATAAATCGGAGATATAAGGAGAGGGCGGTTTGTAATTGGGGAAGGTTTCTAAATTAGAATCTAATCATACAGTTTTACCAGGATGATCTCAAATGATACAGAATGGATTGAGGATGGACTAGATTTTTATTTGAATAGTGAATTGTAATTGTTGTAAATTGTGAACACCTAAACTCTACGCTTATTTTTTTTTACTGAAACAGACACAGGATTCTGCCTAGGAGTAGGACAGGAAAGGGATGGAGTTTTTTTTGTTAGTAATCAACCAAGGGTGTAAACCCAGTTGGAATGAGAGTTTAAAAAAAGTAGACAAAATATTACTGAAATATATTTAGTATAGGGAAAAGAAGATTTTAACCCACTGAGCTCATATACAGTGGAAAATAGGTAATACGGCGAGTGATATTCATAAAAAGTTAATCTGTATTCGAATTAAATATAAAACAAAAGTCAAGTGAAACTTGGAATTAATATGAAATTTTGTTGGGGTTTTACACAGCGGAAACTGGCTAAAAAAGGCAATGATGATTTTAACATTTGTAGTTAAAAAAGGTAGGGAATTTAGGTTTAGGTTCTAGATTAGATTATAAAAGTTGAGTTGGTTGCAACAGGCAACAGGAGGTAGTTTTATTTATGCTTTTAGTGCAGAGGAGCCAGTATTAGAGAAGAGGTAGTAATAAATCATGAAATTAGGCGTGGGAAGTTAAACTGTCAGATTAGCCGAACAAGCAATAGCAATTGAAACAAAAGGTAGAGTTGATGTTAGGAGCTATTAGTTGACAAGTTTGAGATGAATTTCATGAGTAATTCCCAATTGCCTTTGAGGAGATAATAATATCAATCTTTATTCAACGGAATGTGCAGTAATTTATTATATGTAGCATGTAATTTTTGTTTTTCAAAATTCTAGCGACCTATAAAATAGGATTTCTCCTAAAAATAACTCATAAAACTTCAAATTCTGCTAGCAATTTATTTGTCCCTGTTTGTTTATACTATTCTATCCGGTTAACTCACAGGTTTAGATTATGCCAAACCCAAACCCTTCTTGCTCTAAAGTAGAAAGCTGTCAGTTGACAATTTGAATCGGATGATGGAGAAAAAGTTGCAAGAAAATGCATGGATTTAGGACAGATGTTGAATAACTAATTAAAATTAATTCCTAAAGGAAATTCATTCCTGCCTGGTTGCTGTCTGGGGTTTCTCATCTTGTATGAGAGACCGGAGCCCGAATTATAATTTATCTGCTATTCCCTCCCGGCAACTACGCGATGGATGCAATGTTAACCAGTAGTAGTTAGTAGCAGAAGTAGTGGTAAAATGACAGTACAGTTCGGGAAAGTCCCAATTATTCAACCAAAGTTAACGAACTTATGTAAATTCTCCATGAATTTTTTTTCAAAAGTGAAAACTCTGAAGTTAAAAGAAAGAAGTTGGGCTCCAAAAGTCTGGAAACAATTTGCATACTTCCAGCCAATTTAAAAGTCTTTAATTTTTCTCAATTTCCCATCCTAAGGGCCCTTTTTTAATTTTTTCTAAAGCTAAACTTAAAACGGTTTTAATAAAAATACTAAACAGTATAAAAAAGCTAATTTCCATTTATTCCATTGGGATCCTCTGCCTTTAGCCCAGAACTTCCTTCGTCGTTACGACATATGTATTTTTTTAAATGGCAAACTGCCAAACACGTCGATCGAGGTTTTAGTACTCGGTTTGTTCATACTTTCCTTACTTTTCCCATGCTATAAATATAACGATCTTTCCGCACACATGGCATGGTTCAACATGGGATTAAATGCATGGTTTGGTTTGCTAGATATGCTTTTACTTACGCAAGAAGTCTATTACTGTGGTTGGTTCATTTGGCCTCCTGTCCTCAACTTTAACATGCTTATTGCCACTGCTACTTTTAGACGAAGACTTTTTTATATATATTCTTCTAAGGAAAAAATCCGTGGGAACTCATCTCTTCACTACTTTTTGGCTCCGTGTGCCAATCCTGAGTGAATAACTCTTTCGAGAGAGATTCACTTCTAGCATACTATGTCCCTCGTTCTAGTACCGCGTTGCCTTATAAAGAAAGATTAGATAGATGGAAAGAATACTGTAAGTAACGTGGTAATTAATTTTATACGAAAACTGCTTACTCCGCAGTTCCGAGATATTTTAATTGTCTTCCTGATAAAAAGCCCTGTTAATGTTCAATCCGTACATGCTACTATACTGGGCCAAGAGGGGGATTTACGGGACGGAAAAAAAGTGCTAAATGGTTCCATCGTTTTTACCAGTAAAAAGGGCAAGGAATACGGGAGTTCCTCCGATTGCAAATGATACTTTAGCTTACTTAATAGCCAAAAAATCTCTAAAGATTCTCCATCAATAAAAATGGGAGGTGAAGGGTATTCGGGTAAATAAATGCAAGCCAAATAATATGCAAAATTATATGAAAATGATACCAAATAAATAAAGCAATTACAACAAAGACAACAAGAGGTAAATAAATTTGTAGCAAAATGAATAATTTTTAATTATTGCAAATAGTAATAAATGAACATAATTATAAATTTGTAAATTGGTGTTGTATACAAATGAGAAAAAATTGCATACAGCAGCAGCGTACACCATCATATCATTATCATAATAGCATCGACAATAAACAAGGATGACGAGAACGATACAGTAAGTAGTAAATAACGTTAACGTACGTACGTATGAAGAGATAAACTTAACTATAAACTAAACAATTAAATACTTTTACGAGTAGAGGCTAGTTTGTTTGCTTGTAACGGTATACAATCATTGCAATCGACATCGCAGTCGCGCCAGTGTGTAGATATTGTAGTAATTATAACAAGATAATTAATTAATGATAAGGTACTTGAACAAAATACTTAACTACATATCAAGTAATTGATTCACGCACAATATAATAATAATCAGAGCGGTACAAAGTCGATTGGATTTGGTGAAGTTTTCGATTAAAAAGAATTTGGATCAGCTAAATTACCTAGAATGATAATCGACTTCTACGCATTGTAATTATAAACCAATTTGATTCGTTTTTCACTGCCAATGTGTCAATTAATTTGGTATTGATGTTATTTTATGTAGATTTACGCTTATGATATTTCTGGGTTAAGGTTAAACTTACTAAGACTTTTTTTTGTAGTAGTTTCTTTATAATTTTAAGCTTTTGTTTTGTAGTACTTTCTGTATTTGTGTACATCAAGGTGATTTAATAAACTATTTTCTCATTATTATTCATGATTAATAATCGATAAGTATATTGTAATAATATAATAATAATTTTTATATTTTTTCTAAGACATTTGTTTCTTTGTATTTTGAGTAACGAGCAATGCACATCTTACTTTTGAATTTGACTAAAAAAAATGCTATCATCCATATCATAGGATCATTTATTTTGTGGTACTTACTTAGAGTAATGTTATAACCGGACTTGATTTGTAGTTTCCTGCAAATCCTTCTTTAATTCAATCTGTAGTGAATAAATCAATTGTAGGATTATCAGTGTTTTTGTAATAATCCTCTTATCAATAAACTGCCAGGTTTTATATAATAAAAAGAAACTGTATGATGCTGCTGGCTGCTCGTTACACATTTTTATGTAGTTCAGATCACAGATTTAAGTGATCAGTCTTGGCTCTCAGAAGCTTTATATTTTCTCTTGCAATAATATATTGTAATATAATATAATGCAGGTTAATAAATAATAAGGTAAGGTTAACCATCAAAAATTTAATTGTAATTAGTAATTACTTTTGTTAGGATTTCATAGAAATAGCTATGGAGGCTTTAAGCTTACCATAGAAGGGTAAGTTAAATACAATTTTGGTGAAATGAACTTGGCCAGGATTAATAATTTATCGTAAGTTTAATCTTTTCTCGAGTGGTTGATAAAGAATTTAGTAAAATTTACTCAAAAAACAAAAAACATTATCTAAAATTCTAAATCCTTGGCCAAAACTTGTAAATCCGATTATAAAATGTTGTTATTTCCCCATATTTTCTCTGAAATTAATCCCAAAATCTACAAGTGTAATATAATACTAGATTTAACTCAAGAGGAGGAAGATCATATGTGAAGACACTGGCTTTAGAAGTTAGTTAAATTATATTAGGGACTTTTGGTACAATTATATGATGAAACATTTGGCTTCTTCATTAAACTTTGTAAAAAAGGCATCACTACCCAAAACATCCAAGAAGCATTGGAGGAAAGGTGTGTTACTTTAGTAAATGGTTAAAAATGAACGAACGTAACCGTTTATTTGGTAGTAGATCTACCTCTCTATCTATCTTTACTGGTCTGAGGCGGTGGTGGATTGATTGAGATTTGAGGTGGAACTTTCTCCAAAAAAAGTAATCAACTTTTCTTATTAAGGATATAACAATCATTTAACTACTAGAGATTATTAGTTAATTAATTTATTAATCCTTGCAAAAAGTATCCCATTACCTTTATTAATTAACTGGATAATTGAAATTGAAAACCTATCTACCTACTTATGTCTACATCTACCTTACTTTAATAATAATATAATTACAGTTATAATTATACCTGTATGCACACTTGCATGTAGCAATATTAATAACACAGAATCCCCCAAAAAAATTCACTCTGCTCTTCCCCCCATTTGCATCGATCGTATCATCAACAGTAATTACTATTACAGAGAAGAATAACCTTTCTGCAATTAATTAGTTATTGTAATCAATTCAGTAATTTAGCAAGGATCAATCGATGGATTTGGGAAGGGATGAGCGAGGCTGGGTAAATTTTTTTCCTCTAACACAATGAGTTTTCCATCTCAGGTATTTTTTTTGTTTTAAGCAATGCTCTCCTTATTCAAACCAATAATAATAATAATAATAATAATAAATAGTTCTAAAGGTACTTACAAGGATTATATCAAGTAACACGGATTTTCCATACCTTCCGTGTTCTTTTTCCTATTTAAAAAAACCCAAGGGCTCTTTGCACACTTTTCCTTTCTTCATCAAAACCATTTAATTGACCAAAGGCAGCATTTCACCGTTCAATTCATAATTAATTAAGTTAATCCAAACTTTAACTATTTTTCCTAGCCTTCTTTCTAGCTTATCATCAACATCATTAACTGCATGCGGATTTTTCCCTCTGTTCTGTTATCGTTATCGTCATTGTTGTAAATGGATGTTTTGTCTTTTGCCTGGTACTTTAACTTTCTCATGCTTTCTGTCTTGCGTGCGTTCTAATCTGTATATTAAATTCAACCCGCAGTTTTATAAGATCTTTTGTGAACAATTTAGCTCTTCTTAAGTGTTAGCTTTTATTATTCTAGTAAATTAATAGGGATCTCTTCTTACAACTAGGTAATAATATTGCAAATGGATTCGACTATGAAAGTGTGGTTTTTGATTAAAGTTTCTTATTGGTAGGAGGTTTGTATGTATATTAGCAGAATACATACCTACCTACCTACCCTTTGTAAATAGTAGGTAATGCTTTTTGGTCTAAGGATTTCTTTGTAAAAACTAACTCTATTAGCTTTACATTAGCAGTAGTAAAATTAATGAGTTTTGTAGACGAGTTAAAAAGGTTTTCGTATAGTGAATCTGTTTTGAGTTGGGAGTTAGTTCCAATCTAATTCACGAAAGAGTTTCTGCTGATGATTCATTAAGTTATGTAGGAAGGAAGAGGTTCCAATTCTATTAAAATGTTTGCAAAGGGTTTTTAGAAAAGCGATAAAGAAACTGCGATAAATTTGACTTTTTTTCTGATTAATAATCATCTCTTAAACTTTAATGACTTTTTCGACTCTTTGACTTTTTAACAAATTAACTCCGGAGGTGTACTATGTGGTTCTATAACTAAAAATAATTCCGAGGGTTTCATTCGCTTTTAAGCTAGTTTTCTTTTCAAGGATGCATTTGACGTATTATCCCAATCAATCTGAGTGTATTGATTTTTTCAAAGTTATATTTTACTAACTAACTAGGTGCTAGTTTACCGGTTGAGTTTGACTTTAATTGACTTTGAATCCTTGACTTAAGCTTAACCCAATAAACGGAAGATGTTATATTTTATCCCGATGATGATGATAGCAACGGGATCGGGTTAGGATTTCAAATGTCAAATTACGATAAGTAGTTTTACGCTAATATGAATGTGTAGCCCCTAGTAGTATAGTAGAATTTCCGGTTGGTTCGCGAGCGATAAAACCTCTCCTAATTATTTTGAAAGACTCGGGGTGTTTTTCCTCTACTACTTTGCTTTTAGTAGTTTATAACATACAACTAGTAATTTAGGCTAGGTAATAATTATAACTATAGCTAGTGATGATGGGTGGTTAATACGTGGGGTGTATTAAAAAAACTGGAATTGCGGGTTGTTTGTTGGTTGAACAGGCGATGATAACGACGATGAATGATGACGATCTCTTTTTGACGATGAGGATGGCGAACGTGACAAAGACAAAAGACTATCACTTCTCAATCAGTGGGACCGATAGAGCTTCTTCTTGGCAATTGTGTACGCCGGGCTTACTACAATCGTCCCACCTTTGGTTAAGCTCCTAAATTGGGGAACAAATAATAAAGAATCATTACAAAAAAGTTGGAAATTATGGGTTTTTCAGTTCCCATTATGTCATAGTTGTTAGAATAATGGATGTCTCTTTGTAAAGCTTATGAAAAATTGAGCATTTGTAGATTGCTGCCTGCAATCGAATCTAGCCTGGGCTACTATTCTACTCTGAAGTTAAATAGAGCTACGTATTGTTCGAAACAAGTTTTATATTAGACGGAGTCTTGTATTTTCTGATATTGCCTCATAGAACTCCAAATACGCTACCAAGTGGCTCTTGAAGAGAGTTAACATTTATTTAATGCTCACCTAATCCATCATCCTATCCTTCTTTATTATGGATGACTCTTTCCTTCCAATGTGCATTTACTTTTTAACTCTCTAAATTCTCAATACACTTGAGGCAGTTATAACTAACTATGCTGGCAAGTTAGTTGGAAGGATTGGATCTATCTATCGAGGATTCTCGTGACAAGGTAAATAATTGTAATGTAATCAAGTTGAATGAAATGGCAGAGAGAGAGAGAGAGAGGCGCTTATTGTTCCTGTTGGACTCTTGTAGTTCTTGTAACAATGTACTGCTACAACTACTAGCAACAATTGTAATCAATATTGGACTGCTTGCAAAAAAAGGAAATGTAAAAAAGTCATAACCATTTATAACTCAAAACCACCCTTAGCTAAAAAGCTCTCACTCTCTCTCCTTCTGCATCTCTTTTTCTCAATCTCCAATCCATTATCTGATTTCTTTATTATGTTTTGTGAGTTTTGGGAATATTTCGAAACTTATTGTTAAAAGTTGGCAGGTTTGGATTGAATAATAAAACAAAGAAGTTTCTTTCTTAAGGATATGCTGCTATAAAATTAAAACTAAAGGATTAGAAACGAACAGACATTGTTATGCAGAACATTATAATGTAGTTTTGATAGCTGTATCCTTTACTAAGAAAGTAGAGTAGAGTTTCTCATGACCTGTATTATTAAAATTTAATGTCCTTTGTTCTATCCTTTCTTTTACTATGACGAAGGATATGGTTATTTCGCTAACGCTGAAGCCGATTTGGTTACATGAATTAAGTAAAAAGAGTCTAGCAGGCTGTTTCTTGTAGTAAAACTGAGATTGGGTGGGATGATTCGCTGGTTTATGTTCATGACAAACTATCATATATGTGTAGTGGTGCTTGAGGACGAAATATTGCAAATAGGAGGTAAAAGTACCTGAGTATTTGTGGCAGTCGAGAATACCAAGGGGCAGGATCCTCGCGGAGAGTTAAATGCAGCTCGAACGTAGTCACAGTTTGTTTATCCCACCGAACTCGTCCAATATTCCTTACAGATCCATTAGCGGGTGTGGTTCGCCCACTCTGCCCACTATCCGAAGAGCCTGAGGAGGAAGTCGAATTAAGACTTGAGTTGGAGGAATGGAGATCTCTGCGATTATTTGTTGAGTTTGCAGCAGTAACGACAGCAGCGGAATGTGGCGTTGTTGGAGATGAGTTAGGGCCACTTTGGAAGTTGACAAGGATGAGACATCCACGAAGACCACAAGGTTCAGTCTCAGCCATTCGAATAATGTCACGGGAAACTCGGCTCAAGAGATCAGGGGGGAGG
Organism: Hydroisotoma schaefferi; assembly: GCA_034682405.1. NCBI lineage: Eukaryota > Metazoa > Arthropoda > Collembola > Entomobryomorpha > Isotomidae > Hydroisotoma > Hydroisotoma schaefferi. Next base: position 26,693 of record JAQFZX010001003.1, on the reverse strand, counting down.
AGGACTTCGCCACAGCTTAGGTGGGCTTTCTTAGCTGCCCTCAGACTTTGCTCTAGGTGAAGTGCCACTGACCGAACCGTTGCTGACACTTCCGGAGACTCAGATTCGTACATGTCCAGTGGGGACGATCCCCCCGAACCCTCCTTTCCTGACCAGTAACCACCATCTTTAAGGGCAAAACAAATATGCATCATTAGTTAAGTATAACATGTACGATCAGGCAACAAATCTGCTTCATTTCTAACTATTCTCTGATTAATTTGTATCTTCATTCTTTGAACCGACGTTCAGTCTCAAATATTTATTAAAACATAAGTTAATTTCACACCGGCTTAAGCACGGCTATGAGCCATGTTATTTGTTACTCTTCTTATATGATAATGAGATGGGGATATTCCACTGGAAAGATGTGACCTTCTGTTACTTTACTATTTATTAGCTGAAGAACCCAATTCAAATATGACACGGCATATAATAGTATTACAAATAATAAAGGGCACCAGCTCAAGGTTGAGCTGCTCCTTGAAACGAAACTAAAAAATAGTTCCAAAAACCTTCAATAATAATAATATTACTCCAGTAAAAGACCTAGTCTCTCCAGTCAGTTCAGTTTCCTTAAGTAAAGGGATAAGTTCTTTGTGGGTGTAACCTGATCCTCTTATTTACTCAATTCAACATCCCAACTGTCTGTCACATCCACTTCTCAATCTTTCATTAGTTCCCCCAACAAGTTTGCCATTCTGGAGATTACACTTCTTTTTTTACTTTACGGGGATATTCTCCACCAGCAAAATGATGATCAAGATTAGTAGAGACATGAAGAAGAAGTAGACGAAGCAAAGCTCTAGAGTCAACAGTACAAGTTAACAAGTACATGACTATCCCATCATTCCCTGGGTATTCTTATCCACCTTTACTAACTTCCCGATGTTATTTACAAGAATGAAGGATCGTCTATATCCCTCTATACTATCTCTCTCTCTCTCTCTCTCTGGGTAAATATTTTTCAAGACCTGGACAACATAATGGTTATCTTATACATCACTGCCTTCATTTTCTAGTCCAGAGATGAAAACATTGCTCATCTACTACCACCACCACTACTACTACTACTACAACTATTAGTATTACTACTACTACCAGTACTACTACTACTACTACCAGTACTACTAACGTACTTTACTTACTATGATTAAACTATGCTCCGAGGAAAAACAAGACATGTTGGTAAAAAGTTGGCTGAAAAGCTGGCATTTTCATTGTGGATCACATTACATTACAGTTTGAATCCCCCATCCAGGAAGGCTGTCAAGGCCTGGATTAGATTCGACTTTTATATCCAAAGACTCTCCTCAACTCCATACAAGATAGACCTATGCACTACAAACTAAACCTGCTAATCCCCATCTCTTGCATTTATTTTCAGAACCTAATGCTGCATAATACAAACTACAAGTCCATAAAATAAGACTAAACTAAACATGATGAGCAGAACGAAGGTTTGGTGTTGGATAGTTTGCAGATTAGATATATTAGTATGAACTACAACTACTAAGTCTTCTTTACCAGCTTAGCTATGGCTGTTTCATTTCATCTCGTCTCATTGCTACGATGATAAATGGACCTTGGAACTGAACAGACTTTGGATTTAATGATCCGAGAACCTTTTCGAGATTACTATTGTAATGATCAGGATGATGATGATCACATTGAGGATTGAGTCAAGAGGATCAAATAAATGAGGAATGATCAGACAGATCTGTGAGTGAAGGAGATATTTATCATAAAATGGAATCAACATAACCATCCTCACACGCAGGCTCTTCTGATAATTATCGCAAGATAAGCTTTAGTATTATAGCAAATAAGCAAGACACGATAGGATAAGGATGGAGCAAAAAAGTTGGCATAATTATTACAGGATTTGTCCCAAATTTTTAAACTACTTTAAAAGTAAATTGAACGTTATTTTTTGCTCAGAAAAAATTAGGTAGGTAGCTTTCCTCTCTAGAAAAAATAAATAAGGAAGGGAAAAAGGTGTACTAGATTAGCTGTTAGAAAAACAACCCCAAGCTACTACTACAATTACTCCTACCTACCTATATTTATCCATGTCAGAAGTTACACCCCCAACAAACGAAAAAATCGTTGCATTTCTACCTTAGCTGGCTGTAGCCACTATGTAGCAAGCTATCCTTAATTGTTTTTGTAATAATATTAATTCCAACTTTCAGTAAGAAACGAAAAAGCTTTTGATTGAATCTTTGCGTGAGCCCGATAGATTATTTCTACCTTACACGATTTCGCTCAAAAAAACCCACCATACCAAGTTAAGTTAATAGTAAGGTTAAAAATATGTTTTTCTTTTAGTAACATTTATCAACTCGCTCACCACCACTACTCCTACAGTATTGTAGCTTATTATTACATTAAAATTAAACCCACGGCTTGTTTAACGGGTGAGTGATTTCTTCAGAAAGTCGGTAATAATTTTCTAGTAAATTGTCTAATTTACTTTATTCTTAGGTTGTGGATTTTTACAGAAACTCTGCAGACCAAGATAATTTATCAAATCCTCTTTAAAACCTGTACACTTTTTTAACGTTCCTATACTTTCTGCTAGGGGTTTAAGTATGGTTTTATTTAAAACACTGCGCAAGCAATGATCAAGTACTAGTTAAAATGTTAAACTAAACTAACCCAGTCAACTTGAAATGATCTTGAGTGTTTAAAAGAAGTCAGTTTTTCCCGTTGCCATAAATGGGAACTCTGCCTTGTGGAAAACAAAATTGGTGGCAGGGCATAAATATTCAAGATGCTAATATTGTAGTGTTCTAGCTAACGCCTACCACTAAAGAGTAGAACCGTTTATAATATGCTAAAATGAAATTTATTTCTTTTTTATTCCGATTCAAACGCTACTATTAGCATTAGTTTTAGTTGCTGTTCGCGGACATGTCATTGGAGAGTTTATGACCATTTCATTATTATGGAGGCTGCTTAGCATTTCATTCTACTCTTTGGGGAACGAATTTGATTTATTCTTGAATAGTAGGTGGTAGTAGTAGTGAATGAATAAATAAGTAAAAGAAGAATTATGGGTTAGAATATTGTATATTGTAGTTGACTACTCTCATAAAGTACAATCTTTTGCTACAGTCTGGTTACACTATTCTAGCAACAATAAGGGAAGAATGGATTGGATTGTTTTGTCAACCAAAAACTGACTGAGAATTTAAATTAGGAAGGATGAGTCCAGCCCAAAAGCTCATTTGCATACGTTGGGTGTGATTTATTACCTTGTTTTTCTTTCGCAACCCCAAGTACCCTTCTTCGTCGACCACTTATTCGAGAGACATTTTGTTATTTATTTATGCAACAAAATATTTGCATAAACAATTTTACTAATTTTAAAAGAAGGATAAGTAAGTAGAAGACTTGAGAAACGTAGGGAGGAAAAGTGCCTTAAAAATAAAACCCTTTTAAAATGTCGATTAATAAGCTGTTTTTATTTTTAGAAGTGTTTGCTCACGACTGATAATTTAAAAAAACTTACTAATGAAGCCGTACTTTTTCTTAATGTCTCTCCACCTACTACTCCTTTATTGTTAGAGATTAAGTGCAGAGAAGGACTCATTAGCATGAAATAGTAACAAAGAAATCACTGAAAGCTGGGGGTGATAAATCTTTAAAATTTATTATACTGCTAACTAATCTTAATAGGAAAAGAGTCTTTCCATGTTATTTACTTGTAAGTTTTGTAAGTTTATACAGCAGAAAATGCAGCATAGTCTTAAAGAAGATGCTGAAGGGATGAAGAATTATAGAGTCCTTCAAATGTCTCCTTACTTAGAGACGCTAATGGAGGAACGGCACTAGATATTAAATGAGATGCAATCTAAAACACGATGATGTAAACAGGTTTTTTTTCTTTGTGGAGTTATTCAGAAAATTCATAAAAATGATAATGATTTTTGTACATAGTTGCAGCGAGGCTAACTTGATGTTTAAAACCATTTCTTGAAACCGACGTACCTCATATGCTCCGCTACCTTTATATATTCTTTCAAAAAGCGGCTGCTAACAGAAAAACTTAAATGGTTATTAAAAAGGATAAAAGCGGATGGGACTGGCTCTGCATTTTATTAACTAACATTTGGGTTCACATCCTTTATCTTTATAACAATTGTAACTTGATACACGACTAGTTTACTCGATTCACAGATAAAATATAATAAGCCCATCACGCTCTTCTCTCCTTTTAATATGGAAAGCTTGCAATGTTTAACGAACCAACCAAATAAAGCAGAAATAAATAAGGCTTTTATTGAGGAAACCTCAAAACCTATAAAAATTGTATGATAAGTTGTCAGTCACTAAACAAGAGAATCCTCTCAACTTGCTTCACAACTTGGTACTAGGTACTAAACAAAGTATTATATTAGCACATTAGCCGTTCATGTATTGAAAACAGAACCTTGATTACATTTACAGCCAGGAACTTCAGAAACTTTTATGTTACACAGGCTAAGGAAATTAAGCGAATAGAAAAAACTTGCATTTTTTGCAGAATAAATTCATAATTAAGTATAATGCTACACACAATACTAAATCCACGTCTATGGGTTATGTCTTTTTGGGAACAAAAACGCTAGTCACGCATCGATAAACGTTATTATAAAGATTAAGAAAGTAAGTTGCACATTCAACATTAATATTAAGGATTTTTAATGTGATTTGTTCATAAAAATAAGAAACAAGGATTCTTCGTTTAATATCCATTTATTTAGAGCTAGATTTCCTCCTCAACTTCAAGTTTTTGTATTGATGATAATTACACATTATTATGATTATTATTTGTATGCTGGGTGCTCATCCTTACAGAGTTACCTCCCTAATCAGAATAACAACTCTAGATCCTGTTGGTTTCAAGCGTTTCAAACTCAAATAACCAGAAATAAAGGAAACCATTTTAAATTAATAGTTTGTAGTAGTAGTTAATAGCAAAAGTAAAAAAAAAGTAAATCAGTTCAATTTGTTTGCTGTAATCGACGGTTTTGTAACTATTCTAAAAGTTGAAGTTACGAGGATAAATCTGGTTTCTGTATTCAAGGATATTATCCTTTATTCAAATTTGTAACTCAAACTTGTTAAAACTGTGTTGGGTATGAACTCTGAAGTTATCAAACAAGTATTTTATTTAATACCAGAAAAACAATTGCACATCCAGTTCCTCGCAATAATTTAACTCGATCTATCCTTATTTTAAGAGGGTTGAGCAATGAACTCTGTCTACACTTTTTTAATTATCTTATACTTTGTAATAATTCGTTCTAATATCTGATAATTTATCCAAGTAATTTATTTAACATAGAGGATTTACTGAAGCCGTTAGTAATTATGATTTTTTTTTCCTTAAATATTGCAGCCCTTCCCTGTGATGTGCTCCAGTTGAGTGACATCCTATGCTATTTAACATCATATTGAGAATTTGTAATCATTTATACTCAAGGAAACGTCTTGTACAGCCAGTTTCACCCCCTAATTTGACACATAGCAAAAAAATAATTACACCCTCCGTACCTCATACTATAAACCTGTATAAAGTTGATTACTAACTTAGAAGAAAGATAAGGCCTCGCCTATTTATCGTCTGCCAGTATGGTTTTACAAGTTTTACTCTGATTAAAAAGATTTGCACAAGGATAGGGAAATCGTGGCTGGGTAGCCGACCGTCAACCGTAAGGAACTGTACTATGATAGAAAACTCACCACTACTACTACCTGTTACAATAAGGCATTAGAAGGTAGATAGTTATTACTAGGAGCAAGTTGCCGGCCGGCAAAACTTGCTGTTTTATGTACTTCTTTCTCAATTAGAAGTGTAGAAACGCGAGAACTTTCTGCAGAAACCTCTCAGCTAAGCAAGAATGTAGGATACTGACTAAGTTAAACTGTTGTAATTTTTTGCAACTTCTGCACTGTTTGAAAGTCTATCATTTCCTGGTAGTTATTGCTCTCGTGTTTACAGAGAAGAATTGACAACCGCTAACATTAGTATATCCCTTGATTACTGTAGTTCAGGAATTAATTCAACCGGGGCTCTGAAGAGTTTGGTTAAAAAATCTTTAGATAGGATAAATTCACATTTTTAAGAAAGGAAAAAATTAAACTTATTAGGGTAAACGGTATGCAATTTATAAAACATGAAGTCAGCATTTTCATCTGTCTGTACATCTGAAAAATTGTACTTTAACTAAATGACTCGAATTGTAGGATATAAAAAGGAGATTAAACCAGTCCAAGGGATTTATGGGGATCAAGGGTGACCGTAAAGTGATTTGATTTGAGACTAATATTAAACCAGAACTGGATTGAGCTCAATAAATGAAGACACGAGGTTAGTGTACAGTTTGTAGGAGTTATCAGAGTTTTATTATATTGTAGGAAAAGATCTGCATTTGGGTTGTAATATAATACTTGATATTTAATATCCCTTCATAAAGTAAGACAGATATTGCTTCTATATTTATACCTTTGTCAAAATTAAGTTTAGGATTATAAAACCAATCTAGCACGACGACCAACAGAAAACCACAATTGATGGCTAAGGACGAGCAGAAAGCCGTAACATAATCTGAAGTCGTGTTTCTGCAGTAGTCAACCTTGTACAGTAAAATCGATAAGGCTCATTTGCCTACCAGAGGTTTTTGCATCTGACCTCAAATCCCGATTTACAAATTTAAGCACCAGCAACTACACCAAGTTCTTAAAACCTAAACTTGAGCATACGATGAATCGACTGCATCAGTAGAAGTAGAACTTTATCACTGTTTTAATCTCATTCCATCCTATTCTAGATATGGCTTTATCACTGATAAATTTTTCATTGTAATTTAAATTAAAACTCTATTGTCCTTTAGTGTTGAGCGAATGCCAAGATTTCAAATGTAGAAAACTTTCAACCAAAATGTGAAAAAGTAAATATGACTCCAACTAGCTTTCTTCTCGATGTAATGCCTACTTGCCTAGCCATACTGTCGCCTTCTGAAACCTCCTCAATAATCTCAAGATAGGCAGAACAATGGAATGAACTGGTCGCCATTATTACAAGCTCAATTTTGTCAATACCGGCTAGAAATTACAATCTATAACAGAACAAAAGCAACTTTTGACAATCCTCTGAGCAGAGATTAATATAATAATGATAATAAATGGACCTTTATCTATGGATATGGATGACCGTACAAGCTTACTAACGCTGTAGTGGTGCAACTTTGAGAATTAAATTTCACAAGGAAAACCTCATCGGATGTAATAGGGACAAGGGACACAAGTTCTGCTTTAGTTTATTATTATTATTATCATCATCATGATAATCAACTTTATTGTTATTACACCAGACGACGACGATGGAGACAAGTTTCTTACGAGAATTCATTTCACGCTCGTGGATAATATCACATTTACCAAAGGTAGGCTACTCTTTGCTTGCCAATGTCGTAGAGGATTATTATTGGTAAGTTTGCATTTTATAGGTTTGATCCTCAACCTCACATAAGACCTCTGGAGAAACGAGTAAAAGGAAACTTTTGCTATAAACATAACATCTTGCCCGCATTAAAGAAACTTTTTTTTATGCTTTATTTGCAAAGGCACACCTAAAGCCCCAAAACTAATCTAAACCAGCCAACCCCCATAACTCGGTGTTACTCTACTTTTTCTTGGATATTTTAAAAGAAAAAAATCCTCCTTGATAAAAAATAATACTGAGACTTTTTCCCTTCCTTCTATTTGAACTGTGTTCATAGAAATTTTATACCCAAGGCTGTCTACACTTCCACCACTATGAAATACCTATTTCTTTGATATTCTACGGAACAAACTACCAGCAGGAGATTGTAGCTATACAGAAGAAGGTTTTTTATTTCTAGTTTGCCATCTAATATTCACCATTCACTAAACCCAACCAGTCCCCCGCAGATTTACTTTATGAAGCCATTAGTTCGGGTTATTGTCAACCGAGTTTTTCTCCGGATACACACACCCACAGTCGTTCAGAAAGTATTCGCTATCTTTAACTAGAAAAAAATCAAGCTACATAATATAACGAGTTCCACGAACAAAAATAAAAAGCTACTCCTTGTCAAGTGGACAAGGTTCAAAATGGGGAAAGCAATAGGGATACATTGTACAAAGAAACTATCAAGCTTTGCACTTTTTTTATAGGCGTGGGTTGGTAAAAAATAAAAAGTTTTCAAAGGAAAACATACAACTTTTCGTTCCTATTGTTAAAAGTATTATAAGTGATTTTGACCCGTTGTTGGGGATAGTTAAAAAGCACTCTGAACGGAAAGTCTGAGGATTTTGTGTCAAATTGGCAAGAAGTTTATAAATTTTTTTCTACTTTATGAATTTATTTTTAGAAAATTTCAGCAAGAATTTCTTAAGAAACTGAAACCCCTTAGTGGAACTTCCTTCCTTGTAGTTTTTAGTTGTGGTACTAGCCAAGGTATATAGAGTAGTTGGGCTGTTTGGCATGGTTATAAAAAGTGTGCACTTGAAAGCCCTCTTTAACTTTCCCTTTTCACCTGGATGAGCTTCAGCAGTAATTTCCTCCTCTGGCAGAACCTTCCTTTTATACATGCGTCCTATTCTAGCCCGAACAAATAGCCAAAAATAAGCCCATCTCGTCTCTAAGATCCGCTAGTTAGGAAACCCGTCAAATGAACCTGAGCTGAATTTTTTTTGCTATTCCTCTTCACCAAACAAAACCACTCCCACGGACCATACTAGGATAGAATATAATATAATGGGACATCTATTTCTATAAAGGAAAGAAGCAGTAAAAGTAAAAGTGGGTGGATACACATCCAGTACACTTATAGCCGTTGTTTCATAATCTATCAAAAACATAAACCTAACCCGGTTCAAGCTATAGTCATTCACACTTTATGCAAGGAAGTAGATGCTGGGTAGGCAGGCCTACCCGCCGGGTTGAAGTGAAGGAGGTGAACTCCCGGAATAAATCTAATGTCTCCAAGGAGACCAATTTCACCTCGGTGCCTTGAGAAGGCTTCTCTCTGTCACCGTCTCTCAAAAATGTAAAAAATACTCTCAAAATAAAAAGAAACAACCACCTGGAACTTCCAGGCTCTGGAATAAATAAACCAGCAACGGGTTTCTGGAATTGTAAATCCCAAAATGCACATAAAACCTAAACTCGACTACTTGGAGTTTCAACTCCCTTTGCATCCATTATCCATCCATATATTCTCTTATCCCATCCAAATCTACCTTTAGCTCATGTAGAAAATGTTTAATTTAGCAGTTAGTGATGCAAGGGAAAAGGCAAATTAATACCTTGAAAATAAATTACAGCACTGGCTACTACTTTGATCACTTTAAGCCTTGCTGCATTGTATTGTAGTGTAAACTTATAATTACTAATTACCACCGTGAAGCATAGCATTCTAATAAGCAATAGAGCACAGTCCTTCTCTATACTTAGTTTACTTTTATTCATTGTAATTCTTCACGCTTACAATTTATTTGAGAGATCAAATTGAAGGATGTACATTATTCTTTTTGTGAGGTAAAGCTTTGGAGGTAAAATGAAACACGTTTCTTCCCATCACAGCTTATAAAAGTGGAGAGCGAACAATAATACTATTCTTTTAGCCTTCAACTAACATTTATTTAGTAGTCTCTATAAATTATATTATTATCATCCGTCACATCAAGTACAGCACAGGAACAACAACAGTGTACTTAGTTCAATGCAATATAAAACGTTTAACTTGCTTGCAGCATTGCATTGCAGAACTGAGCTACACACATTTTGCTTCATTTTACTATCTCTTATTCCAATCATAGGTTCATACAGGCGGATATTGAGTTACTTCTACTACTCCCTTGCAAAACAAAGTACCAACCACCAGCTCAATAGTAGTAGTAGTAGCAGAAGTAGAGATAAGGAGGAACAGCAACAGAGTAAAAACCTCGAGTTGCAAAATATAATATGATACTTTCTGCAATTACTTGATTTTTTCATTAGTGCACAGTACAGCACAGTACAAATCCTAGCATTATTATTACTTCCATCCTTTACTATTTCATTACAGAGCTTATTGCACTAAGAATCTCGAATAAAAATAACATTTATAAAAGCTTGCTGCTACGACCAACTGAATATTTTAATATTTATCCTCTGTTGTGGCTCTTTTACCTCTGACATTACATCTGCCAATGATTCCTTATTGGGTTTTTGAAATAGGAGAGTAGTAAATTCTGTACAATGTACATATTAAATTACACACATTATTTTACTTTATTATTTACTAGTACTAGTAATAGTGCAATTTCATTTTGCCTTTGCAAACCACATGGATGGAATGGAGAGGCATGACTTGTCAAAAACGGAGTAGGATTTCCTATGAGAATTCAAAAGTGTCTGCCTTAAGCTATCTTTGTTTAGTAGTAGTAGAAGTAGTATTAGTACTAGTAGTAGAAGTAGAAGTAGTATAGTTCTAGTTGAAGTAATATAAAATTGTACAATAGAGCTACAAAAAAATTCCTAAATTAAATACGAGGACGATGAAAAGATGAAATGAAGGATCGGTAGCAAGTAGCAGCAAATCGCTGCGTTAACTTATATGGACAGACGGACTAGCCCACAAACTGTATCTGTTCAGTTCAGACATTTTATTTAAATCCTATCAAATCAACTAACTACCAGTCCCATCCACGCATGCATGCTTATTTGAGATTAAATCGAACATGTAGAAAACAATTTAGCATGGTGGTTGAGGAGTAAACCCTAAGTATAGTAAGTTAATGCTCTGTGGTTACTCTCTATCCCTTGCTATTCCGATTGCCTATGCTATGTGATTTATATAAAAAGGAGGATTTAATGCCACATTTAATACTGGCCAAAGTTAAAGTTCAGTGTCCTCACTAAGTGAATCTAGGCCGGTTGAAGGATCTTTTTTGTAGCCGTGGTATTTTAATACCATCACAATACAGCTCAATTTCTAAGCTACATGCATAATGTAGAAACAGATATGATCCATTAGATAAGAGATCACTGGGAAAAATTCAGTGTAAAAAATCCATTTATACAGCAAGTGTTCAAAATGTCATCTTATCCTGTCAAATGAAGGTTGACTTTTAAGCTAACACTAAAAAGTCATCCTTCACAAAAACAGTTTTAAAAATTCGGAAAAAAACCTTCATGTAACAAGATAATGAAGGTTTTGAAATTCTTACGTTTTGTCCCACAATTTATAAGGTAATCAACTTAGCATTAAGATAAGAACATGATGTAAACAAAATTGCATTGTTTTATGAGCAAAAAGCCACTGCCCTGCTTGCCATTTCAGTTAATTAGCTAATTGGATCCAATCTTTCTATAATAGTTTAATGTAGGTGTGGCCATTAAGGGCTAAACTATGGTACTACGCGGTAATAAAAGTCAGGCCAGGGTTTGGCTGTAAGTTTCTGCAGTTAGTCCTCCTGTCTCGGTAAAAAAGCTACCTATTATTATGACTCCCTCATCGTCATTCGATGAACAATAGGTAATCGTCCACCGGCCGGCAATTACCAGCTTACGCTAGGATGAGTGTAACAATACCTTAACTAAGGTAGACGGAGCTCATTCCTGACTTAAATTGGATTACTATTACCATTCCTTCGCCAATGCTGAAGTCATTGAACAATAGGAACCAACGCTATTTATATATAGGATTAGACTGCATTGATACTGATATTGCTTTCACAGTTATTATTTCATATTCTCTTGGCTTTAGTTTAACTAGGACTGAGAAACCTGTACGATTTTCTATGCTTTTTGTTTACTGAGACGGGGAATGGGATGGGCAGTGCTATAAAATTAGATTTGAGTTGTTGCTCTGATTGGTTATAGTTACCTACTTCCATTAGTTGACTATCGGATGACAATACACCCAGAAATTAGTTTGACCTTTTTTATCAATCTACAGGGTAGGGTAGAACATACAGATGAAGTTTAGTGTAACTGGATTTTGCAAATTGCAAATTGTATGTACTTGGACCAGAAATTAATGACAATGACGACAATTAAAGAGACAGAGAATGGAGACCAAGTAAGTAAGCTAATTGCTCCGTTGTAATTTATGAGAGTGCAGGAAAACTACCTTTTAAGAATAGGTAGTGGGACTTGACTAAACCTCATGCCTTTTTATGTGAGTCGATGACACTTCTTTGAACAAACATGCAAACTTGCATCTATATAGAGAGAAAAGCAGAGGTAGTTAGGTAGGCTAGCTAGGTACTGGCTAAACTAACACTCAACAGTTTTAGCTACTGTTAGTGACTTGAGAGATGCAGTTTTGGTACTAATGAATCCCACTTGCATGCATGTAATGCGGCATTTATTTACTCAGAACAAAGGCAACGGGATTTCTTAAAAGTAACTGGGCTGTTACTATAAAATTCTACTGCTGCTGCTAATTGTGAAAATGGATTAGTAGATACAATTAAGTCGATAAAAATGAGGCTAGAAACTGGTGCTAGCGGTTGCATTAGTTTACTGCGGGTATTGACTTTTTAACGGAAAAATACACAGCAATTTCCTGAACATAGATTAGATAACAATACAATTCTTGTCTACATACAGCTATGGTAGTTTAGCGTACGCATGAGATGAAAAATTGAATGAAACGTTCAGTTCTCTTCATTATCCTGCCTGGCTGATCAATTAAAACCTGATAAGCAAACAATGATACACGGGAGCAAAGTTTGTTGCCGTTTTGTCTACGAAACACAACGGAAATGTCATTCTTGCTACAGACAAAAGATGAGCGTATGACACAAGCGGTGATTATTACCTATCTCTGACTTCAATTAAATACCAGACGGACATAAGCAGTAATTAATCAATGTTTTGCATTTTTGTTTGCCATTTATTTCAAACCCAAAACACCTACAATTTGCAAATAAACTAGCCGCATTTGCATTTTTGGAATATAAATAGTATGTCCTGTAGTAGCTTTTGATAAGGTAAACCTACTAATGCTAACTAATACGATAACTGCACTACTTATCTCCAGAGATAGCGAGATACCTCGTTCAATGTTCAATGTACATAAATACTCTGGTGTATTGAGGGAGATGACTAACTTCATACACTCTAATTTAACTACAACGTTTAAGCGTTGAAGCTCAAAAATACAGTGAAATACACATAGAAAATATTTCTAACCTTTTCGCTCATTTTCTATCTCAAACTATAAATGTTCTACTTTAGCTTACATTTCTTTGAAAAAACGTCCCAGTGCAGTCTCACCATAAGTAAAAGGTAAACTATGCATATCAATATAATAAAACGATTACTATTCCTAAATTCTAAATCCATCTCAACGAAACCCTCCAGCCCTTTTGTCACTCTATTATGTCTATACTCCACTCTGTTTACTTTAACTAAAAGCTCTTACCAATTCTCATTCATATTCAACTTAATATTTCAAGCTCAAAACTTCCAGTAAATTATAATACAACTTAAGAGCAGGCCTTTGTACTAAAGTTAAAAGTTAGTGTCAAACCTCTCTTGGCTTAACTTAACTTTACTTTGGTTTATAACACAATTATAATATAATAATAATGTATTTCAGAGTGAACGAACGTTTAAGTTTTATTTGCTTTAAAAAGTGCATAAACTTCTTTTCTTTACTCAGCGATGGTGATGAAAAATATATTATCTTTAACAACTGAATAAACACGTCTCTCAAGATCTAGCCGGGATGGGTATAGTATATACTTTACCAAACTTAACTTTAACATAAAGTTAAAAAATACAGTAGTACTGAACAGTAGCAGTACTAAATAATGCATTGACTATCTAATAAATACAAGACGAGGAACTTTGTACTTTAAACTCTGATCAAAATTAATTTCAACACTCTAAATCGTGTGTTAATTTTTGTAACGTCAAGAAAAGAATGGCAAACTTATTTTTATCACTGTAATGTAATGTACATGCTATAATTGGCAGTGCAAAAGGTGCAGAATTGAAGTAGAGCAAATAGAATTGATATGCTACTAAACGTAGTGAATAAGATTAACAGAACCAAATGTTAGTTTCACCCTGCTTATAAATCGCATCTTGTGATGATAATATTACAACCATAAATCCCTATCATTTACACTTGCACTCCGAGTCTAATTGGCAACTGCACAAAATTATCATATGCATTTCATATCTTCGTACGATTATAACTGAGGAAAAGAGAGCCTAGCATGTCTAATTGTACAATTTAGTTAAAACTTTACGGGTTATCATCGTCTACGCAAATTAAGTACATTATTTTATAATGAAATTCAAATCCATACTACAATCTACAATGCATATGAACTATTCTAAAGTTTCTCGCCGGCATAGAAAGATTAGGCAATAATTGTGCCGGCCCTCAGTAACTTTCCTTCAAGAAATATCTCAACTTTGTGCCGGTATCATTAGTCTAATCTCAATCTCAATTCATGCCGGTATCAGTCGCTAATGGGCAATTAACTTTATTTTAACCTTTAAAGAAATTCAGGCTGTATTACAAATGACTTAAGTTAATGATGAAGTTTCAAATATTTAATGTTAAACCGCATCCTATTTCTGATGTTATGGATTTCAAAAAATCTTATGAATTCTAAAAAAATGTCTATGAATTCTAATGCAATTTTTTACCAATGTAAAAAATAAATCCAGGATTTGTCTCACCTTTGAAAACGTTAGGGCTCATGTCCACATTAACATTAGACTTTTGTCGAATGACTTCCATCTTATCTGGATTCTGATTGTTGTATGTTGAATCTTGAGTGAAAAATTGCAACTTCTTGTGGAAAAACCGGCTTGGTTTTGGTCTTGGTTTTGATTTTTTTGGCTCTTATGTGAAAGACACCTTGTAATTTTCTAACTTGTACTTTGACAGTTTCTCCGAAAGAGATATTTTTCTCCGATTAAAGTTGAAAAAAGTCTCCTTTGATTTTTTCCCTAGTTTTATTTAATATCTTAAAGATATTTATTATCACACGACTAGTCTCTTTTCTACTACTCTTGCATTTCTTGTTGCAGTAGTTTTTTCTAGTAGCAGCAGCAGCTTGGCCCTTGTTATTCTAAAAGTCTCAAACTTTTTCAAGATCTCGTAAAATAAAGAAGTTGAGAAACTCGACAAATTCAAAGTCCCAAAGGTTCTTTTTCTTGGGTTTTCTGAATCAGATGTAAAATCGAAGAGAGAGAAACAACAGTATAAGTATCTTTCTTTTGAAACTTTTTGACTTTTTCTCTAGAATATTTGTCTAACTTGGGTTAATTTTGTCCAAGTTATTCTCTAGTAGTACTGGGATTTAAATTTTGAATATCTCTCGACCAAAGTAGTTCGAGATGTTAACAGTATTCAAGTCGCCGGTTGACTCTGGACTAGTTTGGTACTGTTGGATTGTTTTGTAGTGTAAGGTTACTGCAAGGTGATATAAGTAGGTACGTGCGCTGTATATATTTCCCTATTATAATAATATATATGTCGATGGTGGGCTATTGATAGTAATTAATTTCTTTACTGATGATGATGGGGGGATACCTACAGTATATAATAATGTAATATCAAGAAGGGGGAAAAGTAGAGGTTAAGCTAGAGACAAGAGTTAGAATAGTAATTTTAAGTAAGTCCTGTGTTCTCTCGTCAACTTTTAGATTGCTACTGAGACCAAAACCAGTTGGACGAGTCGACTTTATTCTCCCTATTTTGTAGCTAGGACATCAAGCAAGAAAGCAGTTCTGCCTGTTAAAGTTAAATCCTCTCTACTCAACTCTACAGTATAATACAAACCCTGTGCTTACGTGTATGTAGTTTAACATGGAGGTTTTATAACTTTACTTTTTTATAACTTGCATCCAATGCTGCTGCTGCTGCTGCTGCAATAACAGGCAAGACTTGCTCTACGACTAGTTAAGGCTGGGGAGATGAAAACAGGCTTATAACACCATCGCTTTATTATACAGCCTTTTCTATGTTCTACCCTGAATGTATTACAAAAGGCTGAAACACTTTAATACTTTTCTCTACTAGGCTAAGAGAAAAGTTGGAGCTTTTTCTATAGCTGTAATATCTGTGCTGCTATAAAAGTGTATTTTCTTTGCTTTATCATGAACCTATAGTAGTAGAAGTGGATGCATTTATTCTATACCCTCATGTGGTAGATGTCCAACTGTGTGAACCTTTTTTTTATACTTTTTTGTTACTTTTTACCCTTCTTCTACAGTTTTATACTTACTTACTGAGAGGATGTATAGGCGTCTAGGAAATCTGTAGTTGCTA
This sequence comes from Hydroisotoma schaefferi, assembly GCA_034682405.1. Classification (NCBI taxonomy): domain Eukaryota; kingdom Metazoa; phylum Arthropoda; class Collembola; order Entomobryomorpha; family Isotomidae; genus Hydroisotoma; species Hydroisotoma schaefferi. The sequence continues at coordinate 10,350 of JAQFZX010001003.1, read as the reverse complement.
GTCTACCCTATGTGCGTTTAGGTGCTTATGAAACATTATTTCACCTTATCTTCTCACCCTATATTATACCTCTTTCTTGTAGCCAGTATTTATATATGTAGGTTGCTAGTTGTTGGGTATTATATAGATTGCTTGAAGGGAAGTACGTTTCAATACATTGTATAAGCTGGGAGTGTGAGATGGATAGAGGCTTTGCTAAAAGGTATAACAAGTTTGAAGTTGGCTGTGTTAAGAAGCCTCGTTCCTTGTATGAGTAACTGAGTTGCCTATCACCGCCACTGGCTTTATTCACTATAGAGAATCTTCGAAGGTATATTAATACAGAGATTGGATTGTGGATATAGAGGCAGTTTGGATTCAATTCATCTCTAGCCAACTTTACCCTGTGCAGTTTCTTCTTCGTTCGATTTTTTATGCATTTTTTTACCTCTCTTTGCCTTGCCTAGTTTATTTTCATATGAATTCATAGTTGAAAAAGTACGAAGGAGCTCTAGCTTGTTGGACAGGGGTGATGATCATGATGGTAATGATCATGCAAATCTCTAGCTATCTATGTAGAGTTACTTAGGTGAAGAAGACCTGCAATCGTTGCCTTACTTGTAGCAGCCCAAGATGTCAGAAAATACTTCAAAGAAAGGCTTGTAAGGGTTATGAATCCATGTACTTTTATGGAGAAAAGTTTTCCAATAGGAATCTTATGGAATGGAATATGCATGTACACGGGAGGTTTTTGTTTACTCGATTTTGTTTATTTGCTACCGCTGTTGTTCATGCTTGTTGAAAGTTTTGCTCAAGAAGAGATATTATTAGAGATTTTGTTGAAAGTGTACCACCTGCAGATACAACGAAGCTTGATATAGAATTCAGAACTTGACTTGGTACATTTTGCACAAGTAGGGAAAGGTAGATTGAAATTGTATACGCTTTATTGGGTAACTTAATATAAGTTTCTTGAGAAGGAAGTAACCACAAGGAGAATAACTAGAGAGAGCTTCTAAGAGGTATATGCTATTTTTTATTTTATTTTTACATCGGATCAACTTACAGAGTGGATGATAGTTGTATAGCAACCTCAACCAAGACGGGATTGAAGGAAGAGCAGTCAACAGGATTCGGAAGTTGGAGTGAAGGATTAGGTATGAAATTGAAATGGATTTTTATGGATGGATTTAGAAAATGTTCTTCTGCAGAGGTAAAGTCTAAATAAGGATTCGGATTCCCAATATCTCCTTGCTACTCTACCTACCTACACACATAGCACCAAACATATTTATGGATTTGTTCCCGAGACTTGGACGATATGAAGTGGAAAACGGAATCTTATTACATGCGGCAAGAAATGAAATCATGGAATGATTTTTGAAGCGGTGGTTAGTATCCGTGAAATAAATTGTTAATACCATTCCACTTTCATCATATGAAGGTTGATGTATTTGGGTAAACTAATAGAGAGATATAGTATCAAAACCCTAGAGCAGTTAGTATTTTGTAGCTAACCTCTTAACTTCTAGACGTAAGGTAAATATTTCTAAAAACAGCTAGCCAAAACCTTCAAATCAGTTTTTTATAGCGTTGCAGTTTAATACGACACAAAAATCGATCTTTTCTACCACGAAAAACAATCTAATTCACGGATAGATTGTATGGTAGGAAGCAAAACCTGTAGAAAAAGGTCTATTATTTGTTGTAGAAAAGAAACTAATAAAAAACGATTTCTCATTTTACATCTTTCTTTTATTCGATTCTTTCTACTCCTACTTTCTTCTACTTATTCTAGACAGACTGACTTGAAGTTGGACTCCTGAAAAAGACACAAAGGCTTAGTCAAGCTGAATGAAAATAAATGACTTTTTCCCAATCTGAAGGAAAAAATAGGAAAGTAAAGGTATCTTCAACGTATACCTAGAGAGACTGTACAGTATGGAGTCAACAGAAGTACCTAAAGCCATAAGCAAAATGTAGAACTACAGTACATCCTCAAAACTGGAGAGAGAAGTAAATAGAAAATATATCTTATTTCCTTCAACTAATACAACTTCCGTCCTACCTTATCCTTCTGTTCTGTCAGATAATAAAATAACATATTGGATTACTTTCCCCGTCTGTATTATTAGCTAGCTAGTATAGTCTATTGAAAAAAATGCAGTTAGAAACGAAATTATAAGAAATAGAAAAGTAAGTATCCTTCTATTCTAACAGAAGGCAAGGTCCTCCTGCATGCATCCAAGTACAGCATATCAAGACTTGTGATTGTGAAACCCGGGTACCTTGGGAATCCTTGGGTCTTTAGTATCTGTCTCTCTTTCTGTAAGTCTTTTGGTAGAAATTCGTCAAAAGATTTTCCCATCTGAGAAATATTTCTTGGAAACTGTACCAAAATTGTAAATTGATGGCAGGCAAGCTAGGTAGTTGTAGGGAGGTTGAGTGAGGTTCGTTCAAGAGAGGCAAGGAAAGTATGAGTCACTTGGGAAAGTTGTAAAGAATTGTATTAAGGTTAGAACAAGCACAGGGCATATGGGAAATTATATTTGTCTTTTGTGCACTTCTTGCATTTAATGTACTTTCTACGTTTGGGTTCTAGGAATAAGAATAAAGCTGGGTTAAGTTATGGTACGTTTCCACAAAATGGTAAATGGGACAGAGCAGAACCTTAGTCATTCCTGGGATTAGCCTAGCCCCTTAGACCTTTAGTTGTGCATAGGAGCTCTATAATGTTATTAGTTTTTAGTATGTAAACTAATTACCAAAGAGCGATCGAGTTTAGCTTATTTACGTTGTATACGTATGCAGCTTTTTTATCTACTCTAAATGTCAAATTGAGAAGTTTCTCTGTAACGTTTTACTTTTTCTGGTGAAATAAAGATTATGATTGATTAGTTCATGTGTGTAAATTAATAACATGCATATGGGAGCAGGTTTGTCCATAAACTGATGTATCGTCCACCTGGTATTGGCAAACGTGCTAGCATATCAAACAAATTAAAAGATATACTGCAAATTGTTCACAAATTAATATTTGAAATTTGACGACTTCTGTGACAATTGCTAATAAAGTAAAAGCACAAAGAAACTAGGAATAGCTATGAAATCGTTTATGGTCTATTTTATGGGCGAATAAAATCAAGCTGCCAGTGCCAATCTTAATTAGATCAAGCTGACGCAACTCTTAAGTTTGGTTACTTGTTTTACTCTACAATATAAAAACTAAACGCAGCTAATGGATGGAAACTAACTAAAGTGAAGACGTATAGTGTTGAGATGTTCGGGTTTTATAGATTGGGTCTATTTGAGTTCGTAGAACAGAACCTCGACCAAGTAAGCCTTGTTCCACCCAGGATTGAGTGGATTTTCCACTCCTACGAATGATTAATAGAAAAGCCAGGCAACTAATATTGAATGGAAGAAAAACAGGAGTGGTACGTACAATATAGGAGTGGAGTAGTTCAATTTGAAATGTCTTCAGTTTTAATATAAACATCCCTTCCTATTGTTTAAGAATGTATAAACTTCGTAAACGTTTCCACTTGAAAATTACCCAAATTAACCCACATAAATGCACACATTGACAACAGCTAAATTGTCATTCTTACTTACTACCAAATCGTCGCATCATTAAGTAAATTTCCAACTGAAATGGATGAATTTTTAACGTTCTTAAAACCACAGAACTTGGCAGAAGGACAGGAACAAAAGCTGAAACTACATATTAAGTAATCCTACCACAGATTACTACTATTAAATCTACTGTAAAATGCATCCTTTATGAGAGAGCTACTTGTTAATTTTGGGCTGTTAACTCAACCCTCTTTATATGCCTCATTTACTATTTACTTCCATTTGATACCAATCATCCAGTCAATAAAACCGATAGTTTTCAGTACAAGTAGGATGTCATCATTTGCCAAATTTTCTGTAAATTTCCATCATTAACGTTCATATTTTATGCTACACGATCCGATGGAAACTAACCTTTGTAATTCAACAACTAAATACACACTTATACTAAGTAAGTAAATCCTACAGATAATCATCGTATGCTTCGGTTGTGTTTACCTACTTAAAGTCGACAAACGTTGGCAGAAAAGTTTGTTTTCAAACGATATTTTAAGCATGAGGAACCCTCAAACCTTTTCAATACATTTGAAAACAATTTTTGCTGATACCCAGTGACTCCTACATTGTACTACCACTAACTTATACCTAAAAAAAGCTATGAGCTATAGTATACAATGTGCTGTCCAGAATTCTTCCAAAACACATTGCGTTAATGTTAATGTTACCCACAAACAGAGACAGACGGACCCTCCTTGGTTGGGTACTTAACTTCATAGGATTGTAACCGAAACGTCCGTCAGTTCTTCTAATAATACTAACTAATCTCATAGCATATCCTTCCCAAAGCTGTAGCTAAGTAAGTTTAGAAAAATATAATTATCCCAAATGACTGACATATTTAACCTTTGTTAGCACCCGTTCTCTCTCAAATTGTGACGAATGCTGACAATAGTATAGTAAGTAACCAGCATAGCAGTAGCAAGCAAACCAAACCGGCCGGCTTTTCCCCCTGTCTACGAAACAGTAGTAGTAGTACTAACTTTAATCTACTATACGTGTACTTAAACCTTCTTGCTTGCTCTAATCGCTGATAATATTTCCGTAAAAATAGTTCATCCGGATAACGAACCCACTCACCGCATTACTAACTGAATAATTCAATTGCTCTACACACCTTTTCCGAACGGAAATTGAAGAAATATAAAAGAACAAAAGGTAGTTTTCAACTCTTATGCCTCCGTCTTTTTTAAAGAAGAAGCATAGACGGCAGGATAAGATGGAATATAACTTCTTCGTCTTAATGACTCATCATCATCAACCTTTACACGTTAACTTTAGTAGGATGAATTTAGTCTTAGGTATATTTCTTACAAACAGTAACAAATGTGGTGTAGAAGTAAAAGTGGAAGCGGATTAGTTCATTATAATTCAGAGATAGAAATTAACACACAAGCATTGAAAGCATCCGCTATTGATATAGTGCTGCTGGAAGCTACATGATAGGACTAATTAAACATTGGATTGATTATACATAATTAGACTATCAACATGTTATAGAAGGGTATAGTAGATAAGGCAGGATTTATAAACTTATGATTTAAATTAATCTACGATTTTGAAGCAATTCTTTCAATTGCTATTACAAATTCGTCGTAATATAGCTACGGACTACAGACCCTTAAAAATGTGTACCTCATTCAACCTCTACTTTACCCTCTAAATGTCACACTTATACATCCTACTCCTACAACTAATGTAAACTGTTCCTTCCTCTACAACTAGGTAACCCGAATTGAGATGACCTAGCCATCAGAAAAACCATATGGCTTGTATATTTTATTTTACACACAAATGGAAATTCCCCTATGACAATGCACCACAATTTATTAGCTTTCCCATTCTTTATGGAGAAGTACTAAGTTTGTACACTAGCAGGAGAAAGAGATATTGCCGAAAATGACTCTGAGTATCCATTAGTATAATTGTAATGAAGAAAAACAATTACTTACTTGGAGATATTACCATTACAAACAAACCACCAACCAACCTTTTCCGAATCTAAAGCAAAGTAAGTGAGCCTTTTGTATCTAATCCAGGAAGAACCATTTGCCAATTCATCTTTCTTCCTTTTCTATCCCCAAAGGAGACAGCTTTTAAGTAATAAAAATATAAATAGGAGCTTTTTCATGAAAAAAATTCTCATTTGTGAATAAACTTCTTTGTTCAACTCTATTCAAAATAAGGAGATATTTTTGCCCGGATCCATCCAGAACGAAGGGTGAGTTGGTGAGCCATTCATAGCAACGAAAGCATCTCATTTCCGTCCATAGCCATACGGCCCCGTGAATAGAATGGGTACTTTACTTTATGCATGTGCTATTTTCCCTTGCAAAGCTTTCCCAAAACTATATTCCCTTTAAGCCTGCATTTGTTCTCAGGATTGTAACAAAGGACCAAGGCAGATGATCCCTACTTCCTATAGACATTAGGCATACCATAAAGGGATAAAGGTTCCCTGAAAAGCAGTAATCATGCATGTGTAGTGAAGGCAAAGCCATAGTGTAGTTACTTATTCAGCAAAAGTAATATCTGCCAGCTTAAAAACAGGTCTAAGTGCACTCCGAGTTTAATGTTGAGGGAGGTTGTGTTTTTCTCCCGTACTTTGGGTACATGACAGAGTTTAACCATTTTACTAGTACATGGCAGAGGGTAACGTCATAATACGTAGCCACATATATAACATCAGTTGTAACAAGTACAGATGAGCTAGGCTTTAGCCCTAACTAGAGACTCTCTGTGCTCTTTAAATTCGTAATAAAACTTTGAAAAAAGACCTACCCTAAAGTTAGCTAGGGTCTGATCTGCTGCATTAGTAAGATAATATGTTGAGCCGTAGAAAAGTACAGGAAATAAAGGCACTCAACCAACCTAGTCACTCTTGGAGGATGAGAACTTGACTGTTTTTCTAAAACAGTATAGAATACTTATATACAAAACGGAGTAATGAATTCTCCAGAATATATTAAGCTTAGAGCAATAAAGGTTAGAGTCTCCTAGAAGAGTACTTACGCACACACACACCCTTCGAGATAAATAACCCGATATCCCTTCTTCCTATCCCCACTTCCTATACAATACAACATAAGTTTGGAGATGGAAAAATAAATAAATGCTCCCTTCAAATACACATGCATATCTTGTGTCTAAATTTATCCCAGTCCAAATTACTTTTATGTACCTACATTTTAAGCTCATCCCTATACCCTTGCACTTTCATATGTATCTATAAAATCTTGGTAATACTTCGGTACTTTTGGTTAGTGTTGGCGATATTAAAGCCCGGAACCGGCAAGAGGGGATGAAAGTACTGGAGTATGGAATGATCATACGGAATACACTTTACTTACTAAGGCTTCGAGTTCGAGGGGAGAGCAACATATTCCAGAAGTGAGATACATCCTTTTACTTACTTTCTATCTGTATAAATAACATACCAACTCCTAGTTAAGAGTTTTATGTGTATTTTACCGGAGATTTTATACTTTCCAATATCATTCCAGAGAGTTCTGAATAGGGCCTGCTGTTGCTAACCGGAGATGTGGAGCCCGTTTAGTTCCCCCTTTAAACAGGCTTTTACTTACTTCATAGAATCACATATAACTTACATGCATCTCTCTCTATACATTTACATCTAAGACTAAAATAATAAGCATCATTGAAAGGAATGAGAAACAAGTACCCAATCCATCATTCGCTTTGCCTACTCTCCTCCGTGCTTCCGTAGAGATGCAATAATAATACAATGTATATGTATATGTAAAGAGAGAGATGGAAAACAGTTTTTTGCAACCCGACCATCTAAGAAACGTACATCTAGAAAAGACGAGCTTGCTTTAGCTACAGTGATTCCATCAGTTTAAACAGCATACAATACATTATTATTGCATTGCATTATGATTTGACTCGGAGCTGGAGGCTGAATACAAAGATAGGCAACCAAAGCTAGAGCCACCAGCCTTTGACTTTGAGTTAGGCGAGTAAAAAAGCCAATGCAATGAAAAAGTTGAATCTTGTCTAACATAAACATCAACCAGCCAGCAGGGTTTCCAAATTAAACTACCCAGAGCCATACCCAGCATCATTTGAAGCAGCTAGCATGGCATACGATCATGGATGTAGTTGTGGATAATACTAGGAACAGAATGGATAATAATAATGTGTAGTTTGCTGCTACAGAAGACCAAAAGTAATAAAACTGCATCCCCAAATCCCCAAGAATAATATGTGTGAAAAAACCTCAACTTTATGGTACATCCCACGACGACGACGATGACGACAATAACAACAACGTCTATAAGGCCCTTTAGCAATTACTGGAGATGAGATATGCTAGGTTGCTGACTTGAGACAATGTTTTATAGATATCCATAGATTATTTTTATTACCACACCGCAATGCAATAGAACTGCCTATCTTTATAGCTTATCCTTATAGAATAAGGCTTAAGCTATTAAGTAATAATATGTGAAATTAGAAATAAAATAAAGAGTATCATCATTTGAACGGCTTCCATCTGAATAACATGCACAGGAGTTTGGCAAAAGACTCTTAAAAATTAAATCCCTTGAGCTGGAACCTGGGGATGGGTACTTTCCTTTGTAATTTAAGGCCTGGAAATTTTGCTAAAGGCGCTCACATAACATTACTGAACTACTAAGGAGCTAATTCCAATTCAGAGGTATAGATAATTCATGACTCAATGTAAAAAATGAAACGTGTATGGAAGTGTAAGGTCGGTGAAGAATTTAACGGAAAGAAAGAGTATATATGCCGGCAGTTAAACAGATTGTATTTTAATGTTTCGATCCTTTTTCCTTTCCTATATAACTTCTAATAGTAAGTAGAAGTACTACAATGCAAGATATGTGTAGAAATATGCGGTCCAACTTCTTTCTCGCACATCACTTTTACTAAAGAAGAGTCTCCGTCACTTTTGCGAGCCGGTCTCTTTACTTTGTCCGCGGAAAACTCCTAAGCCGCTCGACAGAAATTCATGAAATTAGTCTTAAAATGTAGGTAATTAGCCTGTGGGTGACATAAGCTATTTAAAAACCAAAATTAAATAATAAAACACTGATAAATTGCAAAAAAACTGATCACAGCACAGTACGCATACGATATAGTCTCCAACCTGATATGTACAGAGACCAGTATCGTTCACTCACATCGCCTCTAGCATGCACGGTAGTTATACCACTCGGACACCATCTCACATTTGTGAAATGTGTACATATGCCTTCCTGATCTTCTCTATGACCTACGGCCATCCTCTGATGACCTTTATTAAGACTCATGGCTTTTCGACCTGCCTATAGCCTCCAAATATCCTGCTCAAACAAGCTTGTTTTGAAATTTTAAGATCAGATGGCTTCAAACTAGGACGGGGGAAGGAGGAACGTTCCGCTATATGTTGAAACTTGGGAGGGGGACGGGGGAAGGAGGAAGGTTCCACTATATGTTAAAACTTGGGAGGGAGAAGGGGAAAGGTTCCGCTATATGTTGAAACTTGGGAGGGGGAAGGGGGAAGGTTCCGCTATATGTTGAAACTTGGGAGGGGGAAGGGGGAAGGTTCCGCTATATGTTGAAACTTGGGAGGGAGAAGGGGGAAGGTTCCGCTATATGTTGAAACTGGGGAGGGGGGGGGGGAATGGGGACGGGGAAGGAGGAAGCTTCTGCTATAAGTTGAAACTTGGGAGGGGAAGGGAGAAGGGGGACGCATGAAGGAGTAACTATGAGGCCGGTGATGAGTGGAACAGGGAAACTGGGCAGGGTAGAAGGGTGAACGGGGCGGCACGGAGGACGTGGAACAGGGAAACTGGGTAGACGGAAATAAAAACGGGGCAGGGTATAGTGGGGAAGTACGGTCACTGGGGGAAACATGTAAGAAGAATGGGGGAACTCGGGAAGGGGCCGAAGGGGGTAAATTACAATATTTGGGGAGCTGGCTAGCTTCCGTGGAGGTCTAGTAGTTTCTAGAATGTTCGGCTGGAAACTGTATGATCACCAAATATCTCTATCACCCTTGTGTTAATTTATCTAATGTAGTCTATAACGACATATTTATGATACGCTTGAGAACTTTTACTAAAACATCATCATATAGTTTTTCAGTTGTTGGAGTGGGTTTTAAAAGATGCATATCTTAGACAAATGACATACGGTTTTATTAATTTTTTAAGAATTACTTCATGACTTAGAGATATTGACAAGCTGGCATTTATCCCTACACTTGCACTTTTAGGAGATAAGGAACTTATTAAACTGACTTGGCAAGGTCTACGTCAAGTTTCAAAACTCAAGTTCAGCTTTAAACTTAAGAATTCCTACAGTCATAATGTTGTACAGGAGTGGTACATATTATTCCCAGTTTTGCAGATATTTGTGAAAACTCAAAATGTTTTACAACCTTATGGAAAGCTGAAGCGTTTACTCTAAGAAATTATAATCGACTCCAACGTTTTATTTTGAAGTACAAAAGTAAAAATATACAATATTTTTTCAGTTTATTTTCTAAAACCTTCCAGAAAGAAATTTAGGCGGTCCTTCCCTGTTTATAAAATCAGATAAGAAACAAAGAATGGTCTTAGCTCAACAACAACTACTGGTTACATAATAGGCTTTGAGCTCAATAATGGAGATACGAGCTCAAGGTGGTAATCGAGAAAAAAGGAAAGGTGTGCTTTGAGCCTTACTATTAGATATTAAAACCAATACAATCTGTGATGGCCATCCATC
>JAQFZX010001002.1:0-38449 GCA_034682405.1 Hydroisotoma schaefferi | reverse complement strand
TGCTATGTGGAACCGTAATTTTGGGATCGTAAAATAAATAAAGCCCCTATACATATATCGAACTCACCCTGTATATGAAAAAAAAAATGTTTTGAAGCATTTATAGCATGGGACAGATACCCATTTTAACATGTAAAGGATAGGCGTGCGGGATAATTAAGGAGGGCGGTATAAGGGCGAGGATTTAGGGTAGCCTCTAATCTAAATTATAAGTTATCCACCCACGGCTTATATCATCAATCATGGCATATCAAATCATCAAATCATTCCTGGATAAGCCACCCACTTATCTTCCTATCTCCTAACAACCTCATTTATTAAAACACTCCCATCAAAAATATACAAAAAATTACATATTTTTAAAAAACCCCGTCCGTGTCAGGTGAAGGATCAGAAAGCGTTTTCTGAATTTATATTCTAAAAAAACCATACCCTGCCGCAGCTATTTTTTAACTCACATTTAACATGGGAGAGATGTTAACATGTAAAGTATAGGCATGCGGCATAATTAACGAGGGCGGACTACTACGGAGGATCTATGGTAAAATTACATATTACATTTATGAAACAAAGCGTCAGAAAGTTGGAGCGTAGTAAGTGCCCTCTGGAGCGTAATAAACGATGCAGTTTCAGGTTTCGGCCTCACAATTCTTGCAAAACCAGCTCCCAATTTTAAACTCCCAACTTACTACCAATATTCCTCTAGTTGGACTTGGACTGATGAAATACATACAACTAGTCCTCTCCTCTACCAATATTCCTCCAACTTTAGTTATCTTTTTGTGCCCTTTTTTTGATAAGATAATTGAGAAATGAACGCACCCAGTCGTTACAACAGTCACCACGGGTACAACAGCAGCGGTGGGGGTGGCCGGTCGGACAGAGACAGAGGGGTGGGTGACCGTGATCGTGACCGTGACCGTGACCGTGATAGATATACTAGTACTAGAGGGGGAGGTTCGTCATCCTCGTCGGGTTATCGTCAGCCTCCTCCCCCTGCCCCCTCAAGGGGGGAGGGTCATCGGCGACGGAATTATCGAAACCACCATCACCATAAAAGATCCCACAGGGATTCCGTAGGCTCGTCCAGTTCTCATCATTCAAGAAGTGGAGGTGGAAGGGGGGATGCTTATTCAGAAGTTTCTTCCGAAGGATTTTCTGAACCTGAGGCTGGCGAAATTAGACCATCTAGGTCCAAATCTCAAACCAGGTTTACTTTACTTACACATTTTCTATATTTTATTTTTTATTTTTATTTGTATTTTTAGAAACTTGATTCTTGTTATTATTTACGTTTATTATTGAGCTTGTTTTCCAATCCAACCCCTTTTGAGCTAGCCAGTTAAGTTGTCCATCTACGTAATTTAATTATTTTTCTTAATGTCTTCTTTCCTCCTAGGCGCAACGAGCGGGGGTACGAGGGTACATTGTACCCACTGGTTTTTTAATGTATCGAGTAGAATTTTAGAAATGCCCTATCCTTTACATGTTAAACAGGCTCCGCCCACCCAAACCCCTCCCTATCCTTTAATGTTTTTGTACCCAGTGGTACCCCTCTCGGGGTTGTGCCTATGTCTTTCCTCCCAAAACTTGCTCCGTTTACCTTTTAAAATATTGTTCTTTTTGTGGATGTTTGAAAGAGAAAAATAAAGTATGTAGGCTTCTTTTCCAAATTAATTACAAATAAGGAGGAATTTTTATTTATATATTTAAACTTACTAATATGTTTGCTTGGGATAAGCCAGAACTGTATACCTTCCGTTTTGTACTTAAAACCTTTAATATTTCAGAAAAGAGAATCGAGAGCCAAACGCCCTAGGAAGTCCTATAACGAGTAGTTCAGATGAAGAAATATCGGCTAGTGTAGGAAGAGTTGTAGTGGGTGTATCTCCCATTCGACCTCCAGACACACCTCCAGACCCAGCTCCAGTATCCATTATTCACGACTTGTCCACCGGAAGTCCTGTCTCCCGTTCAAACTTCCCTTTAGATCGTATCACTCCAACAACACCAATTGATGATCTTGACTTACCTGATGAAGGCTCAAGTCAAGGGGTGTTTAACTTCGGTGGGAAGCGGTCCCCACCCCTTTCTCCCCATACTCCACCGCTTCCCCCTAAAGCATATGAACCTTACATTCCTCAACAAGAAGGGGTCAAGCGGAAGGCTTCTATCCCACAAGAAGACCAGGCTGATGATGATAGACGAACTAAAAAGAAAAAGAAGACTCGTAGAGATTCTGAAAGCCCTACGTAAGTAAACTCAGTGGGAATGTTTTATTCTTCTAGATTTATTACTTCTACCGAACCTCCCGATCCTAGCCTATTTTTATGTTATGCTCTTGATATTCAGCTTTAACAAGGCGGAATTGATGGATTTTATTTTTAAGTAGCGTTAAAATAATTTCTTTTGACATGGGCGGGGATAGGAAGGTATATTTATGATGAATCCTTTATGTTGAAAATACAATGAAAAAATCTTCATTCCGTATTCGTAATCTGACAAGCATTTGTAAATCTTAGCTAAGATGTGTAAGAACATTATGGAAATATGCTAAAGTAACAAAATAATTCATACATTTTAGCAGCAAAAGTAAAAAGTCTACCCAAGTTGTCGTACCTCCGACAGAAAGCAGAACTTCTCCAGCACCCCCAACAACAACATTGAATTCAAACGCCGTTGTTGCAGACCTTAATGCCAAAGGTTCCTCATCCAAGAAACTAAAGATGGGAAACATGGAAGCTACCAGTTTCTTTGCTCAGTTAAGACGTGGGCGACACGGACCAATTCCACGTGAACGCTCACCCTCTCCACTTCCTGACCCTGAAGTTGTCACTATTGATGAAGATGGAGGCGATGACGAGCCCAGTAAGGGAAGTAGCAATGGTCAAGATAAAGTTGATGGAGACGTTTCTGGGCAGACCCGTGGAAAAAGGGCACCCCTGTTCAACTCGCAATCTGGTGGAGGCTTACCACACGTGTTAGATTCTAATGTGATAAAGAACTTTCCTTCTGGAGGCGGACCCAGCCTTATGCATTTACCCTTCCCCCCTGGTATGGAAGGGATCAAAAACTCCTCTAATTTACTAAATAGCCAAGGACCGCAGGGGTCGGCCGGTCCACCCAATAGTCATTTTACTCTTTATGATAATCTACTGGGTGCCTCTGAGGCATTGAAGAATTCTATGAAGAAGAAGGTTATGAGCATCACTAAAGATCTGCCTATGCCTCCAGGTAAGCAGTCGAGTCAATCTCGTGGTAGCTTTCTCTTGGTTGGTGGCTTCTGTTGAGAGTGTTTTATTGAATCGTTAGTCGGACCTGAAGGGGCTCTGCCACACCCACCTCCAGAATCACATCGTAAAAAACTAATGCGGCCTAGAATAGTAACTAAACGACGAGAACTTCCCGATTGGGGAGACAGATGTATAGAATCTTTCGAAGTGATAGCCCAAATTGGAGAGGGAACTTATGGTCAAGTATACAAAGCCAAGGACTCTGCCAATGGCGAGTGCTCCTTCCTATTTTAAACCCCTAATTTTTTAGAATAAGACCGTAAAATCAAATTGTGATTTGATTAAAATAATTCGTTGTATTTTTGTAGGTGCTTTAGTAGCCCTAAAGAAGGTTCGTCTAGAAAACGAAAAAGAAGGGTTCCCTATCACCGCCGTTCGAGAGATAAAAATTTTAAGACAGTTAAACCACAAAAATATTATTAATCTGAAAGAAATAGTAACTGACAAACAAGATGCTTTGGACTTTAGAAAGGTGTGTCTAGCGTTTAAACCGTTTTTGTTTAATGAATTGAAAAGGTTAATTATTTCTTAATAATTGAACTCTGTTGTTAACTCCAGGACCGAGGTAGTTTTTACCTAGTATTTGAATATATGGATCATGACCTAATGGGTCTTCTAGAATCCGGAATGGTCAACTTTACTGAGGAGCATAACGCAAGTATAATGAGACAGTTATTGGACGGGTTGAGTTATTGTCACCGAAAGAACTTCTTACATCGTGACATAAAATGTAGCAACATTTTAATGAACAATAAGTAAGTTAAAAAAGACGACTTGAACTATCTGATCTTTGTCGCTTTAAAATGATGATAACGTTATCAATTTGAAAAACAGTTAATGAAACGATATTTATTCCGTATTCGTAATCTGATGAAAGTAGTTAAAGAAATTGTAGTTTTTCATACAACCGTGTGACTGTTAAACAACATTGAGAATTTAATTCTAGGGGCCAGATCAAACTAGCAGACTTCGGACTGGCCCGTCTCTACAACGCAAAGGACAAGGCTCGTCCGTATACAAACAAGGTGATAACCCTGTGGTATCGTCCCCCAGAGCTACTTTTAGGCGAAGAACGATACGGACCGGCCATTGACGTTTGGAGTTGTGGCTGCATCTTGGGCGAACTTTTTCTAAAACGTCCAATGTTCCAAGCCAACGCTGAATTGGCTCAACTAGAGGTCATCTCTCGGCTCTGTGGAACTCCAACTCCTGCTGTTTGGCCGAATGTCATAAATCTTCCCTTGTGGGCTACTATCCGCTTTAAGCGTAACTATCGACGGACGCTTCGAGAAGAAATGGTTCACTTTATGCCTAGTTCTGCTTTAGAATTGTAAGCTCAATAATTGGGTGTCATTACATTCATTATTCTTCACATCACGTGTCACTAGAGCTCACAAAAAGGAGAGTAATAGTAGCATTTTCTGCATAGTTTGTACTTTTTTTTTAAATAGGTAAATGCATGATTGTAGCGAGGGAGGGGGGTTGCTACTAATCCAGCTGCCAGTCACATTATGCGATTTGAAACGTTAACTCTAGATTTTTTCGGTCTACTGCAATGCTCCCTAAATTACTGTTAGTAGGGTTTGACGTTCTAATGGATATCTTAGGTGCAGATATCGATTTTTGATCTTGAGTAGCTGAAAAAACTCTCCTTTTTGCGTACTTTGTTTTCAAAATTCAAAAATTACTAAATACCAAGATACTTTTCTTTCCATCCCAATTACCAGGTTAGACAAAATGTTGGAGATGGATCCAGACAAACGAATATCGGCAGAGGATTCCCTAGGCAGTAAATGGTTGAAGAATGTAAACCCTGAGAAAATGGAGCCACCGAATCTCCCATCATGGCAGGACTGCCACGAACTCTGGTCCAAGAAGCAGCGTCGCCGTAATCGTGAGAAAGCGGAGGCATCCCAAGTCCAGGGCGGAAAACCTCTAGAGCCGAACAACAGCAGTGGGGGTGGCTCTTCAGTCCCGCCAGTCCCCTCAGCGGAACCAAATGACGTGACAGTTTAGCCTACTGTCTGTAGGAATATAATAATGTAGTTTATCTCTATTCATGTTATTGCCTTGTTTTATGATGTTTCAACATTCAGAGGATTTCTCGAGCAGCATCTTCGCTCCTCGCTGGTTTCTGTTGCATACTATAACCTCCTTTCATTGAGTATATAATGTATGTACATAAGATAATATTTCGGATTTCGATGCTTATGATATGAAATTATAAGAATTATGAACGCGAATCTTAATTCCGGATCGTTGGTACTACTTTTACTTGGGTGAATGTAAATTTAACACGGGGATTCAGCTCTGCCATCCAACTCAGAATGAAATTGTAGACCAATCCTATAGTTCAGTGTTTCGAAATACCTCAAGACAGCGGTCATTAGAAAAGGAAACCCATTCACTTGACTTTAAATCTAATGAATTTGGCGTTGGCCCCTGCCGTGGTCAGGTCAGCTCTGGACTGTTCCCTCGTGTAAGGTATTTCAAATATTAATTATTGTTGTTAATTATTACATTACATTACATAATTAATTATTATCCACACTGTCTTACAGTAATATAGATTGAATCATGTCTTCACTCGGTTGGCGTTCCTTTACTCCATTCATATGCATAAATGCATATCGATCTTTGATTGATTTAATTTATTATAAAAATCTATTGTGGAATGTAATGAAAACACTGCCACCAAACAGCATTAAAAGAACACGGCATAAGTAAAATGTATCAGGACAGTTAGGGATATCAAGGTCATTAGACCAAGACGTTTAGTTACTAATATTAACATCGACTCCAGCGTCTTAGCTCAGCCTTTCTTCTATAGTTTTAAAAACGCCACAAAATGAAAGTTGCAACCCTACGGCGTAGCAAGGAAAGCATATAATGGCATTGATGAATGAAAGAAAAATACACCAGAAGAAAGGCCGAGATGTACGTATTCTGTGAGCCATGTGCATGTAGCAGATTGTAGTTGTAGGTTAGGTCAGGACATTTCTCTAGTTCGGCATTTATTAATTCCTTAACAAAAAATTAGCGTAGCGCGTCTAGAATTTTTGAAAGAACGGATAGAAATTAATAAATAAATATTGATGAGCATTCTGTATTTTTATACTATGAAGATATTCTCATTTCTAAATGATAACCTAATTGTCTTGCTGTTTCAGGTCAGCAAACAACGGATGCTGGACAAACAAGTATAGGGAACCCTAATGACGTAAGATCTAATACATTTCTTCAAAAAAAGTTCATGAGTAGTATTTTCTTGAAGTATTTCTTACAGAAATATTTTTTTATTAGCAGCATGGACAACTAAAGACAGCTGAAGCTGAAACCTAAGGAAAAGTAAACTTTTATAAAAGGCGATAGGTGTGAAAACGTGATGTGACCAATGTTAAAAAGAATAATAATTCGGAGATGAGATTCCCTCCTTTGGCATCATCGCCAACGCCTTAAACCATGGTCTTCCAGTACCCTTAAATCGTCATCTGATAAGTTAATTGTTTACCTATTTGCCAACCCCCATCGATCGTTCGTTCGTTGCCCCTCGTGAAATGGTTAACCTAGAAACCTGTGGTTTTAAATTGTTCGGAAAAAGTGCTATTATGCGGTGAAGAAGCTCTCTGAAGAATCCCATATTCCATAAAAGGTTAGCATCAATCACTATTTTAATTCCAGGGTACACCATAAGCATCAACAACGTCATCCTAATTTATATGCATCACATTTCTCATCTACGTTAAGCATCTACAGCGTTTCGAAATATAATCATAAATAAATCTGAGCACCGTCTCCACCCTCATCACATCACTCAAACATTCATATGCATCGGTGTATTAAAAACGACCATACGCAAGGGATTCACTGAGACTGAACGTCCATTTCCAAAAGCTACTAAGGTCAGAGTATGTATTTCCGGGTTGACACCTCTGAGGAATAAATACTTCCAAAAAACAAAGATTAATTGGAATTATAAAAAAAAATCTCAAGATTAAAACCGGAAATGTACGTACCTCGTTTCTTAGTGCAGTTAAAATGAAAAAACGGCTCTTACCCACCCAATGGTTACTTATGATGAATGACGGAAAATAATTAAAATGAGATGATAAATCCTGAAACAAGAACGTCCCTTTCACTAAGATTAACGGATACTTTTCATTAGAACACTTTTTCACTAAACAAATAAAATACTACAGCACGTTTCTTAATTCTGAAAACTATGATTTAATTTATAAATAAAAAATCAGAGCTAAAGCTAAAGTAGTGATTAAAAACTGGATATTTCCAATTCTATAGCTGAGCAGTTGGTGATGTTAAACTCTGGCACTGTAAAAGTATTGATGACCGGGTCAGGTCAGGATGAGATGAGCTTCATAAGGTCATCGGATGAGTTGAGATTTGCCGTGGTTTTGGATTTTTTAGTCGTAGGCACGTCTTCTGACGCTAATAGCTCAGTTTCAGACGATAATGCTGGTTGAGGCGGTGACGGGGGCGACACTTTTATTTCTTTCTTAGGCTCATTTTGAACTGCTTGCTCAGGGTTAGAATCTACATTTAAACTAGTTATTGGTTGAATATCAAGGTCCATCTCAATAGCATCCGCACTGGCACTATTGTACGATGAATCCATTGCCATGAATTTAGTCTTCGACAAGGAAGCCGAATCGGTTAAATCGGAAAAGTCTTGAATAGGTTTATCCCCCTCTGGAGTTTGGAAGCTAGCAAACTCTTTCCAAGGGTCATCCCACATGGAAGGGCTTACCCAGTTTTCAATTCCCCCCTCTTGAGATCTCTGTAAAGCAGATAAGGACAACATTAGTCAATAATTATAGTCCATCCAAAGTCCAACTCATTGCTCAGTAGTTGAATTAAGTTTCGAAAAAATACATGATGAGGTGAAGCGTTCTGGCCTCGGGGAAATCGGTGCTGAAATCTGGGTTGATAATGTCTATTTATCGGGGTAGAGGTTGCAAAGGGCGGATAAGGGCTCCATTGAGGTTGTCTAGGGCTGAAACTCTTGTTCCCTCGAAATCGGGGACTTTGTTGACAGCCACCAGGGCCAGGTGACCTTCCCCAACCTCTGTTAGGGCTATTTTGCCAATGCCCACGTCCCTGTGGGGAATAACCCCCCGGTGACCTTAGATTTGGGCCTGGGCTTCTCCATCGGGTTCCTTCATTCCCTTCATTGTTCATTTTTATTTTAATCTACCACTAAGGTCAGTCAGGTCCAAAGGGTTCCGACTAACTTCTGTCCTTCTTAAGTTAGAACTTCATAAGGATCCATTTTTATGACATCTCGAATCTGTAAATATTCATGATAAAAGTTAAATTACAACTTCAGGAATATATCAGCTTCTTATCTATGCACGTGCTAAAATACAAATAGTAATAAAAAATAGTACATTTTTTAGGTCAAACTTTCAAAAAACGCAGTTTAGAAAGGTTGACCGTGGGTAAGCACAAGCAGGGCTCGCTAAGTAGAAGTACCAACAAATAAACTGCAACTGAAATTACAAAATCATCCATTATTTTTTTTAAAGAAACCATCATTAAGAATAAAATATAGTACGTATTTTAGTAAAAACACTGTGTTTTGCGTGTACACACCCATCTTACCTTTGCGTTTACCAAAATTAGTTAAAACCTAAAAAGTAAGACGGTTTAATATTAATAAAGCAAACTATTTATGATATTTGCATTTGGTGGAAATAAAATAAATTATAAGGTTGACATTTGACGCCCGTGGGGCTCTATTTAAGTAATAAGAATGTTAGAATGTTGAATGTTGGAATTTATTTATTTAACAAAAGTTTAATTTTTATTTATTTCAGAGTTGTAAGACGGAGAGAGAAGCCCAAAGTAAAAGTACAACATGTGATGGAAGGAAATGGACAAGCAGTGCAAGTGCAATGCAAAGCAGAGCAACCAACTAAAAAGGGAAGAATGGCTCTAATAGATGGCTCAAATCCACTTAAAAACAACCCAAACCGTTGTCTTCCAAGCGTTTATTTTGTCAAAATCTAAAATCTAAAATCTAACGTTCTTTGCGAGGAAATTTGCAAGCGAGATGCGATGATTAAATGGTGCTAAATATCTGTGTGGATATCCAAGAATGTGCGGAATTATATGGACCATTTGATGCATCTGGATTTAACATGTTGTAGCTTTTAACTTTTTGTTTGTTGTGTTGTAGTTTGTTAAGAATTTAAATTATCATTTCATGATCCTTCAGAGGGTCAGGAATGGCCGTCTTTCCGGTTTTTATTCCCCTAGGGAATTATTGTGTTGGAGGAACAATTGGGGAAAGAGTTAACTATTTGAGATCATTTTTATTTTGAACGTGGAAAGGTAAAGGGGGTAATTATTTAGAGGAAGGAACTGTTAAAGGGGAATTAAAACCGGAAATGTGGTTTGTGATAGTTAGACATGTCAGTTAAATACGTTTTAGAAAAGTGTAAGGGAAAATCTAATGCTTTACGTATTACTATTTATATCCGTATTGATTTTTATTTAGTAACGAGGTGGATTAGATGTGGTGATCAAAGGAATCTAATCTGACGGTGTTTTGGAAACTGGCTTATTATTACTGTTTTATCATGGATGCTGTTTTTGTTTTAACTAGAATTAGACCTACTTCTGTATTTTATACCTGACAAAGAGTACGAGACTGATTGAAATGTTTGATACCATTGTAGTAGTAACCCGACTGTGATATATTACGCTTGTGATAATAGTTGACATGATTATTTATTTATTTTTTAATACCAAAGAGAGTTTTAAATCATGTTCAATGCTGTTGATAGATTTTAGTAAAATAATGGCTTTACAGTTAACAGTAACAGTTGTATTATTACATGATTATTGATTTTATTATTATGAGTTAATAAATACTCAACCTTACCTCCCAGTGCAGTGGTGCTATTAAGATCCAATATAAATCCAATATATTACGGGCTTTACGCTCGATAAATAGCGAAGAAGATCTCAATGTTCTTGATTGATAGTACAATACAATAAACATACTATAAAATATTTCATATGCATTTTTGTACTCAGGGTAGTAATTTAAGCACCGAATAATAATAATAAATTATAATCATGTTTAACATTTTCAATGGTATTTCGGACACGTTTTTATCATTAAACATCATGATATCTAAATATGTTTTAGCTTCTCCTTTTTAATACATTTTCCATACGAATTATTTAAAGAAAACGTTTTCTATAGAATTAATTTAATTAACGCTTATAATGTTATGATTTCAAAGGCTCAAAAGTAGATCCTGGATCATGTTGTTTTGCAACCGTCACAAATAGTAGAGTAAAGTAGCAACACCCTAGTCATGAGTTAGTTACGCTTTTACGAGACCTTGCCAGCCTGGATAATATAGTTAATTAGAGGTTTGAAAAGGGATTAATAAAGGCCGAAAGTGGTTCAGAAGATTCATCCAGTTCTTCTGCAGACGAGAAAGAGTAGTTAGGGGTCCCTTTATTGACGAGGGGTTGAAATTTCCACTGTCAAAAGTCCGTGCATCCCATATCAATAATGCAGTCCTCAAAGAAGGGTGTATAGTGGTCCAATTCATCAGCGCTCTTTGACCTCCTCGCTGACATCTCGACCACTCCCTCCTCGTGGCAGGATGAGCCTCCCTTCTGCAATTAAATTGTTCCATATTACAAAAAGTTAAATACTTTAGTCCTTTTGTTTTACAGAAGGCCATGCAGTTTATATAAAAATTCATTTGATGTAAAGTAAATGATATTTCTCATAAGTTCGTTAGACTAAAACTAATTCTGTCTGTAAATAAAAAGCTATTACTTTCATCCTTTCAAGTTTTATTTTCGAGTTAAAATCTACCAACTTAGAGAAAGGTAGAGTATTAACTAGAGGGATGCATATAATAAAGCTTGTTTATCATGTAAATCCTACTCCAAAAAACTACCTACACTTCAACTTTAGCTTTCTTTAATTATTAAAACTCGCTTGTCTATTATCTCTCAGGTTATGAAAGAGTGAAGGGCCCTCGTCCTCATTTGTTCTGAAAAAATAATCCGATGGTCATTTGTAAGGAAATGGGAGCAGTAGTCGTGTGTGTCATCATAGATTATTGAATGAATGAGTCGATAGACCACGTTCTCCGTGTATTATTTATTAACATGCTTTCTTCTTCAAGACTATGCCAAAACCAAGTGGGACTGCTCTTTCCCTTTCTATTATATAGTCATTGTTTTTCTTATCTATTAGGTTAAAAAGGTTTAACAAAAGGATAAAGATAAAGTAAAAAAAGCTGTTGTAATGAAAAATGAAATCAGAGCACTTTATGTCCAATATTTTAAAAGATACGGTACAAGGTGACTTGTCTTTCTTTAGCTTTGGGTCAAAGGGACCGTTGGTTATACTGATAAGTACACTAAAAAGTTGTCAAGACTTAAGGCATAATAAAGTGGACTTACTAAAGAGTCGCACATTCTACGAGGTGGATGTCTACTGAAGCGATTCCGATCAGGTCTGATTTGTTTTATAGGGCTGCATTGAGCGTCCGTGAGGGTTACACCCGCAGAAGCCTCTCTGCTTCGTGGTCTGGGTGTGGAAGGGATTGGGTGTGGCCCACCGAATGGATCACTCGAACCAGGAACATGAAGTGGGTGGTACCTACAGCACTAATTGTACAAAAGGACAATAAGAAGAACCCCTCCTTCCGTTACTTCCATTCACTAAATTTATTTAGCATAATTTCCGTCCGACGTTACTAAGCTTTCCACTTCTACATCATCTTTCATGATTTGATGTCATCGATTAAAAAGATGTGCATGCGATGCAATGATTAGTTTATGGAGCAGCAAGAAGATGCGGCGAAGAAGTATTAGTTTCATTATGCAAGCACGTCAGCTTAAGCCGTTAAGGAAAGCTGGCAGGAATAAATGTCTGTGGAATTACCGTCGTCTAAGTCATTTGGTAATTAATGGAAGTTTGGGGTTCAAAAAGTATTTATTTATTCACGTTCATTTTAACGCTTTCTAATTCTAATCCAAGTCAACACTTTTAACCTACAAACGTCTTCTAGCAGGAAGATTATTACAAAAGGCGTATGCATTACATGTATCCTTGCACAATGCTACATTCATTAGGTTAGTGGTTAACTGGTAACAAGGGACAAGGGTATGGAAATGGGAGGATGTAGCAGTAGTAGTAAGTTGGTAGTGGCAGTTTATAAGTGGCATGTGTGGTTGGGACTAGGACTGGGACTGGGAGTGCCGTCAACGTCAAAACAGCTAAAGGAACTTTTAAATGCATAGGCAACA
Source organism: Hydroisotoma schaefferi (assembly GCA_034682405.1). Classification (NCBI taxonomy): domain Eukaryota; kingdom Metazoa; phylum Arthropoda; class Collembola; order Entomobryomorpha; family Isotomidae; genus Hydroisotoma; species Hydroisotoma schaefferi. Next base: position 25,850 of record JAQFZX010001002.1, on the reverse strand, counting down.
GACAGAGCAATTAAACCAGTAAAAGTCATGTCTAAACGGTTAGCGAGGTTTCAATTATTTATTTACCGTAGTTAAAATTTTAAACCCGAGGGAACTACGGGCTCAAGGCTAAACCTTACAAAATAAACTTTCATTTTAAAACAGAAATGCATCAGGGAATGTACCGGAGGATAGGCATAAAAGTAAATATCAAGGAAAGTTGAAGCTTTACAGGTTTAATGAGTTATCCATCATTAACAAATGATGAACTCGGTCTGATCGGCATATAGTGGGAATAAGTAGACGCATTGCCTCATAGTAATTGCATCCACAATCACAATTCCATCATTCCTTTTCAATTATTTTATTCATTAAAAGTTAAAACGAAACTATAGGGGACAATATGCTTACTGCATGCGAGTTCAAGAAATAAGGGATCCTGACGATTAATGAACTTGGTTGTGCAAGTGCAATGTGTCCTCTAACAGTAAAAAAATTTAAAAAAAACGTAGCCAAGGTCTTGGATGTGAGTTTGTCATGCAAGTGATGTGACGTTGTTTGCATTGCATAGCATACATGTCTCGACTACAAACAAACAGTGGCTAAAGGGTGTCAATCTGTCTACAGGGTCAATAAGACAAAGGCTAAATGGTAATTCTGGAGTCCATGGAAAACAAGTCGTAATTTTGATGAAGACGGACCTGGTGATGCGGGGTCATGGAGCAATTGGCGCATACAGAGTTTGACCTTTCCATCGCTTTATAGTCCGGTTGATAAGGTAGGAGCATCCGGATCTTCCCCCATCGGTGGAAAAACAAGGTGATAGCCCCCGCCCAAAGGATAAGCGCCATCGCGACCAGACTAACCTCTACAAGTCGGACCCGAGGAAGCTGAAGACGGTCTTTTGAAACTTTCTTATCTTTACTCTCATCCTCTCCTCCAAATTTGGATAAGGGTGACTCCTCCCCCTCGTCACCTCCGTCATCGTCGTTATCTAATTCCCAGTCTTCAGCTAAAATTCAGTAGAAACATGAGCCTTCGGTAGCGAATTCTACAGACAGTTATGGAATAAACGATACATCATTGTATGCATGCGAGCTTAGTGGGGATTGTAAACGGGCACGAATGACCTGGTAGGTAGGTAAGTCTAATGACGGCCGAACGGATGAATGACGGTTTGCACAGTTGGATTCAGCCAAATATTTACAAACCAATTAAACGGGCTTGAAACAAACATTTTCATTAAAATGTATGTTTGTTCAACGAATATTTGAGAGTTAAACAAACCAATTGTCGGTTTCTGTGTTGGGGTAGGAGGTTTTGACTGATTTAGGTTAGTACGAATATCCTCAAATTACACTCTCTACTCTAATACTAACCCTACTTAACAATGTACCTTCAAATGTACCTTTAAACCAGGACCAGATTACATGGATTTAAGGGTCATATGTAATTTGGAACTTGGAAGTAGTTGCATTTATTGCAGCTGCTTCTACTACATTCATTAATCAAATCAAATATCAAATGCACATTAGGAAAGAGAACATGCTGAATTTAGCATTGCAGTTATAATCAACGCTTCTACAATACCCGGGGGATGACTGTAAAGTTCATGAAATAAATGACCTAATATGTACATAGCAATAATAAATCCTTTACTTTATTTGAATTGGAAGAGTGCCTTTGGCTTTGCCTTATTAATATTTCTAACCCGAACACAACTTTCCCTATCTCAAAATGCAATCTTGCTGTCCTGCGGTTTCCTCAATACTAAACATTATTTAACTACCGAATGTTTATTTCTTCACACACTAGAAAATGAGGTCAGCTTCAAGTGAAATTACACTTCCTGTATTAATGTCGTACATCCTTACTCAAGATTTCAGAATGAGAGCAAAAATGAACAAGAGAGAGAGACTCACGATAAGTACGAAAGATAAGGGAAGAGGATCTTTTCCTGACTTTCCCCGAAATTGAAGTGACTTGAACTTGATACTTGGTGAAAGGGTCTAATTTATCCATCACTAGATAACAAGTGTTGTAAGGAACGGCTTCTATCACTCGATAACTGCAATTCCAAAATTTACATGCATCAAATCAAAATATGTCCGCATTATACTTAACCACCTCAATATCGAGGGAGTGAATGCTATAACCAATTGTAAAATGCTTTAAAGCTGGTTAGATTAGATAGGATACCGTATATCCCCAAATAAAATCATCCATCTATCTAGTAGCATCAACCCCTTTAAAAGGGTATCTTAAAGCGTCCCCAAAACCCTTAGAATTTAATAGTATTCCTGGCTAGATTTTAATTAATTTAATTACATTAATTAGTTAGTTAACCTAACCTGGCTTCCAGAGGCTTAAGCGTGACTTCATATTTGTCTTGGAGGTTTTGGCCGTTACAGTTCCAAAGGACTTCGACGGATCGAGGCGATAAGTGATTTATTGTTACATTGTACGAGTGCGAGTCGTAGGGGGCTGTCCCTTGGACATTGTGACCTATGACCTGATCTCTATTCTCAACCCCTCCAGACACTACACAAATAGCATGGATAAACCACAGATTTTATTTAGATACATACATTTGCAAACAATTTCCCAAACTCCAAAAATAGATGAAAACTACTGGAATCGGTAGGAAAGTTACCTTCGGGAGATCCAGGATTAATTAAGCAAATAAGAAAGATTGCTAAAAAATTTGCCCAATAGAGATAAATGTCCATATCGGACTTAACAGTGGTCCGAACAGGTAGTGGAAGTGGTCACCCCAGGTGTCTAATATACTGCTTGTTAAAACTTATTGAACTGCTCGATTGCGGATATCAATTGAGATATTTGTGGAGGAAATCCTCCTAGAAGTTTATGGCCCGAGTGCGGGTATTGTGTGTGGATGCGGGTATTATCCACAACTGATCTGGGACTAACTCAGCAACATTCTTCCATCCTAACTTCTTCAGTTCCTTGGGAAAGAAGGAAAGACAGGGTTGGCCCACATTTAGAGACGAATCCCAGCAGCCTTTCCTTCTCTTCGAATAACCTTTAACCAAAAGTAATAATAAATGAACACCCTTGTCAAAATAAACACATTCAAAACTGTAAATACAAAATTGCAATCATCAAGCTCATTTTTACCCATTTTTACCCAGGAGAAAAATTGAAAGTTATTGAAGAACGCTTCTCTTTAAAATGGTAGTTGCGTTTGCTTTGCCGACAGGAAGATTAGTTTCCATTTCTCGTCATCATAAATCATTTTGACTTCCTACACTTTCCCTTTCTTTAGACAGATATTGAAAGGGTAGAGAATAAGCTAAGGAGGCCATTTGTCTCAAAGTCTTTAGCTTTTTACATTACAAAAGCAATTGCAATTGCAATTGTATTGCAAACGCTGGGGTCAATTACTTAAAAGTATTTAGCTAGCAAGCTTACAAACCTTAATAGCTGTTTTAAACGTAAAATTGCTCAGATCCGTAGACCGATTGTGCAATCACACTTTGCAATGCTCAGTTAGGAATATACTTTCCTACAATAATGAATGGCAATTTCATAGTCCAAAAAGGGGGATTCAGTTTCTTACGGGTTAGGGGATTTATTTAACGGGTGTCGGTTTTTTTGGGTCTTTTTTGTTTGCAGAGTTGAGTGGTTCGTTTATCCCGTAACGGGCAAACCTAACCGGCTTTCTCTTGGGGAAAAATTGAACTTGTCAATTAGAGCTGGCCGAAGACCCATTAAGATAATCACTAATCTAATCAACTAATCATCTACATCTGAAACCAGCCATCAGCTCTACTCCCTGTTCAGACTATGTCCATTCATCATTTTATTTCTTCCTTGGACTTTAGACCTTTTTGGAGCTATTAAAAAGGTCATTTCCACAGCAGCTCTCTTTAGTAAACAACACCAATTAAGGTCAATTATTCCATACGCCAGTAAGTTTAAAAGGAACTTTAATATAGTGGCGATTGGAGATAATGAGTAATTTAATTTAATACATGATAAATAAATAGCAAGACGGTAGAAGTTTTGGCCAGTGTTAAAGAATTATGAGATACGTTATCATTGCGAAGCTTGAAACTAGAAGTTCTTAGAGTTATAAAATCTATTGTGTAATGATACGATATAGTTGAGTAAATTAATGGAAAGTTATCTCCATTTTGTGAAAGAGTATTTTACCATTCCTAGTTTCTCAAAAGGTTAAACGTAACCCTAAATTATAAAGTATCATAATAACGCATACAAGTTTTTAAAAAAATTCAGCAGAATTTCGCATTTCTCACGTACTTCTTACACGTACCATGGATTACCATAATAATCACTACAAACACAAAATTGCCTTTGGAACTGCCTCTAAAGTATTAAATAAATGAACACTATAAACCCCAAAGTTTTAGACATTCTAACTAAACTACCTAATTTATATTTCTATAATAAAAGGGGCAAGAAAGCTGTCCACATGTCATCTAAGTGGGTTCACCCAAAGGATGAATAAAAGATAAAGTTGTCTGGCTGCCAAATAAATGAATTAGAAGCCCTGTACGTCTCTACTCTTCTTTACAAAGAAAGACTAGCACTAATTACACGGCCAACTATGAATATTTTATCGGACATGGGATCAAAAGGCCACTCCCCAAACACAGTTTACCTCACGAAGAATAATAGAAACTTCTGTTGTATGCAGGAAATAAAATAGGCTGAAGCAAAATAGCATTTTTCGGAATTCTTCTGTCAATCTTCTAGCTTTACTACGATTTAAAGGGTTAGAGAACTGGTTCAAGAATAGACAAATGAATGAAAAAGAGATTGCCGAATCTTTTGTTTGTTTTTCTTTACATTTCTGTCAGCATGCTGAAAACAGACTGCTATGCTACCTTGCTTTCTTAACATGTATCTATCTGGTAACCTGTCTGTACTTCTCTTCAAGTTCATGTTCTATTCTTTCCGGATGAATAATAGAAGACTGGATTTGTGACAAAAAGCCTCAACAAAGCATGAACATGTGGGCAATAAAAGGTTCAATTGGACTAAAAACTATAACAGTTTCAAGCTGTAGTCGTACATTTAGTACCGGATATCCTACAAGTACAGCCTATTCAATTTTTAGGAGTTTTATCAAGGCTACTTTTCAAAAGGGACTGCTATTAGGAAGGGACTGTAATGCGATGATAGATGATAGACGGTATTTGTTTTACTTGGATGGTTCGGTAATAATGAGAACCTCTGCTCTGGTTAAAACTTCACGTGGATGTGGAAAAACATAACAGCAGCTAAAGCTATATTGCATTACTAGTTCACATCCGTATCATTGGATCAGTTACTTTCTTATCTAAATAGATATACGTGATTTTCAGTCCTTCTAACCCATTAGATGCACTCTCATAATTACTTCGGCAATTTTTAAACCTACGGTCCCAAAAAATGCAAGAAATATTATTATTTATTGACTTCCTCAGCGTATTTAACTCTCATGGCCAATTGACAGCAACATTGTAGTTTTAAATGAAAGTTCCAAGGATGATTTAACCCTGAAAAAAGTTCTTGATCTTGAGAAGAGATCTATGAAAGCATGTTTAGGTATTACCTGATTTAAATCAATCAAGAAGTCAAACTACTAACAGTTAACAAACTTCTAGATGTCGTTAAACAACGAAATATTGAACTGTATCCCTAATCAATCTCCGTTTAAAATGTTTTTTCCTGTCACTGTCAACATTGACCTTCCCTGTTTGACATGACTTGAGGGTTGAGAACATATATTTTAAACTAATTATCTACCTATCATTCCCTTTTCGGTTTACAACTGGCTTCCTCAATAATCCCTATAAGTACCTAGTATACGACGGAAGGAATTCACGAACGCATCTGTAATGTTTCTCTTAGAATCCGAACACAACTAACCTTAACCTCATTTCTCCACAGTTTCACCTTCACTCAAGACAATGTATTAGGTAAGAGGATTTAAAGTTTCAAACATTAAATATTCCTTCTTCCCCTTCAGACTTCAGTATAATATAAAAGGACAAGAATTAATTGTAAATTTACTCATCCCTACGTTATTTGAAGAAGCTACCAAATTAATTGCAGGGTAGATATTACAACATATGAATCAAACAAGGTCTGTGGTCGACAAGTAATTTTGGATAATAATTGACAAATAAAACAATACAGAAGCTGCATAATTTACACTCAACCACTTCGGCATACAAGTGACCTACCCGTAATTAACATAGATAATTAATCCTGACTTGCGACGCAAAATAAAATAAATAACATTTCATTATTTTCTAAAATTGCATGCTTCTTTCGAAGTTCCATTTATCCAATCATCAACCAATATCGTTCTTTTAGAGAAAATAGCACTACACTTCTCAGCTTAAGGAAATTAAATACGTCATTATAAGGCATGGATGGCGTCACTGTGATATGCAAGTTGCAACTTAACATAGACATCGATTGATTGATTAATTTATGCTTGGTCTGTGTCTATCTTCATACGGGCTAAAGAAAGCAGTTTACTTTCTCTTGGAGTTTCAAATTAGTGATTTTATGCCTCAAAATATCCTTCCAGAATTTTTCCAAATTAATGCCTATAAGAGTGAAAGTTGTTCACTAATTATTATCATTTTTAAGCACGTTCATACTGGAAATACCTTAATCCAGCTTTAATACAGTGATTAAACCCCAACAGACCTCTAAAAGCTTTTAGAATTAAAAAAATTACGACATATTTCAATAAAATTTACAGTTTACTTTCTCTATTTTAAACAAAATTTTATTTACAAAATAAAGTTCCCTAAATTAGAACTCAATCCAGATTAAACTAGTTTTAAATCTTGTTAAAACTGCAGTAAGCATTAATCACCAATAAATGGGTGGACGAACTAAGCTGATAATTCAAAAGGTATTCCTCCGTTCTTCCTAAATAATATTTAGGAATACGCCGTTTATCATATAACTTTTACCTGTGCAATCAATGGGCAAAAAACTGTCTTGATTAGAGTTCCACTTATTATTTAATTTGCAAGAGGATCGATAGTCCAACCCTCTCAGGCTTATCTTGAATAATTGCACATTATCAATGTTGATCAGGTTGTTAAAATAGTTTTTTTATTTACTCAAAAAATTTACTTCACTCCCACACGTTTTAATTTTAAACAAGGCTTGCAAACTTTTATCTCAAATTGTTTTTATTTTCATACACTTTCAACAAATTCAATCCACCAGTTGATCAACGTCGTACATCGACCTACATCGTTATAAAAACTTGCAATTTAAACTAAAAAAGGTGCACACAAAATTATGCATACGAATAAATCCCACCCACACTACACTACAACTTTCTCCCTAAAAATACAACAAACGTGGGAAAGTTTCTTACAAACGGTCAGGATGGAATTAAATTCCATTAAATTTACTTTTCCACACAAACCCATCCCATTTAGATTTTTTATAATAAGCAGTTTTAGAACAGTATTTCATACAATTAAAACTAAGCAATCAACCGGGGACTTTGGGCCGATTTGTACGTGCAAAAATGAGCTTTCTCCAACTAAAGTTTGGAAAATGTACACCTATTTTATCTCTAATGATAACTTTTCTCGGAAACTTTTTACCATCTTTTAAGCTGTTATTTGCAGTAGCCTGAGTTGTTATAAATAAGGCTTGAGGAATGAAAATATCCGGATGGTAGTTAACTATCGACTGAATCCAGTTGACTAGTTAAATTGGTAATAGTAAGTTACTACGTACGATGTAGGATGGATGGATATTTTGATGCATTGATGGCTGGGTTGGCGTGTGATGAAGACTCTCCGTCGAATTGGAACACGAACAAGAACAAGCACCAGAAAAGCTCTATGAATAATGTTACAACATACCATCTAGAAAGTTAGCCATACTATCCGTCTTAAGTAGAGTCCACCTTCGAAGTTTAGGGCAGAATTAGTTGGATAAAGTACTTTACGAGGCAGAAAAGTACAAGTAGAAGGGAATGTTTATTTCGGTGTCTCGAAAAGACACCCGTCTATCCTGACAATTCATGTGCAGGAAAACATACCGCTGCTGCTATATGCAATCAAATCGAACTTTTTAGTTAGATCCACCGGGTCATTATTTACAATTGCAGGTAGGTTGTTCCAATCCGATTTTTTTTGTAGACCAAGTTTGACATTGTGCATAAGCTAAGGAGTCGAAGACGGTAAGAGGTAAGATTCTTGGAGCGATACAGTACTTTATTTTATATTTTTATTAATTCTATCTAATAAATTACTATTATTGAATGGATTTCTGTGTGGGGAATTATTGAGGGAATTAAGGTATTGGAGAAGGGACTGTTGGATGAGGACTAGTATTAGTGGGGAACTATTCAATTGATCAAATATCTAATATGCACGGATGGATTTTCCCATTTATCTTTCATACGGCCTTAACTCTCTCCTTCTTCTCAAGTGCAACTATACACAACTGGTCGTAAAGGGAACGCCTCAAACCATAACTAAACCCGAAAGAGGTTATCCGAGGTAATTCGGGGTTTAGGGGTTCCACCCACAATTCATGCGACATTCTTATCAACTACAAAAACCCCAAATCCTGACCAAAGTATACTTGTACTTGACCCTCAAACCCTTCGACTTTAGATAGTCCCTAAAGCCGTTCCCTGTAACTTGCTTTTGCAACACGAATGCTAGTAAACAGCTACTATAGTACAGTACTTCCAGTACCCAATACTGGGTAATGTATTTACATACGTCAACTATTTTCTATTCTCTTTCTAAAACTGAGCCACAACAGCATTTTGCGTAAAAATTGAGGCATTCCTGTAATTATATTTGTATTACCAGACTCCTACATACCTACCTAAACTACAACTGATAGACAGCAACTAAAAATGTCACGTAAATATAATGTCTTATTTCTTATTCTGTAACTCAACCTTTCTTTTTCTACCTTCATTTTCTTACCCATGAAACGATTCCTGCCTTTGAGTTATATTTTTCATGTCGTTACAGAATTGTTGGTTACAAATCTCCGTTAAAAAATATTTTATTTTACTAATAATAATACATTTAATTAAAGTTTTGAAACTCTGTAATCTATAATCTGAAAGGGGATATTATGAGGGTAAAAGCAACGTTAAATTAAACTCAGTTTGTCCCATCCAGCTTGTATATGACCTTTTCTGAAAGCTTGCCATGTCTACAAACTATTTCTCCTTTTCGAATGTTGAACATGGAAATAAAAGCCATTGAAAAGTAAGTGGTAGAAAAAGGTAAGAAATCCTCTTCAGAATTTACTATTTGGACTGCTATGCTCGTTTGAATGACCAACTTTGTAAATTCTTTAAAGGTAGTTGACTGTTTGGTTGGGGAGGATTGTCCACAGGCATAAAGCTTAGTGAAGGATTTCCATACATAAGGATTTGAGGAAGCTCTAGAGCTCTAAATCATACATAATTCATCGATTAAAGGCGATCGATTGATTTCTCAAGCCCCCATCATCCATTCCCCCACTCCTTGTTCTCGGTCAGACCTCTTCAATAATACTCCCTTGGCTTATTCTCAGGTAAAAAGGGTGAAACGTCATCAATTATGCAGGATTATTGTCCCCATACAATTTTCCACACAAAGTCTATCCAATAGAAATTGTTGGTATAACAAATGGATTTCGTGATAAATTAAATATAATTAATAATACACCAATTATCCCCTTAGCATGCATAGCATGTAGAAAGTGGACATTTAATTACTAGAAATAGTAAGTGAGCATTTAATTGATAGAATTTAAAATCCATTTATGGGGCTGCGGTGTAAAAAGCTATACATCTTTACTTTTCAATAAATAATTCAAATTTAGGAAACCAGTTTCAGCAACTTTGAAAACGGCTGTATGCGAATATGTATGTTCTTTGCGAAGCGTCGCATGCTTTCTTCACTCTTAATCAACTAATTGCCCTTATTGTTATTAATTAACTAAGACGTCTCTCACAAAGTGATACTTATGACTGGAGGGAAATAAAGTGCTCCATTTATTTCATTTTGTTTGGCTAAATTGTATCTCTCCGTTGTAAAAATTAGTATAATGTAGGTCGTAAATGCAACATATTTGTTGTTGAAATTGGCTGAATTGATAATTTGATATGGAATCAACGAATGACTTGAATTCAGCCATGCAATAAAAATGAACCACACTAATAAAGAAACATGGAATAAGTTCCTCCTCGTCCTCAACCTCAAGGAATACTTTCTTTGTCTATCAACCATTGGAATAATTTAATTATTCAATTATTTATCGATCTATCGAATATTGAAGACCTTCCAATAAGTACAAGAAGTACAGATCAACATGTATCCATACCACTTAAGCTTTTTTAAGTGCATGTCCTTCAGGTTCACCGTTCACCTCATCTAAAAATGATTCGTCAATGCATTATTGGACTTGGACGGGGATTCGCTCTGGTGCTAGGCTTATCATTTCCCCTTTGAAGGCCAAATAAACCCCCAGAATTGGACAGGATAGGACTACCAATAAACATTATAACTTGTATCATCAACTGAATGCGAGTACATTTCTTCCACTTTAAGAACTTATTTTGCACTCAAACTGGACATTTTTTGCTATAAAATAAATGTCCAAATGCAGCTCTCAGTCATATTATCACGCATAATGTAAATTTTATTAATCGCTGTTGAGCCAAATAAACAAAGTACTTTGCTTTACTTTCTGATCCTTCAACTCTATTTCCGAAGTTCAGTTTTACACTTAAAAGGATATTTATGGTTTAGTTCATTAAGGTAAAGCGCGTCTTTGTTTAACCTGTTGATCCAATTTGTTGGTCCTTCATTCATAGCCACTCACATTCGTATCAATCCTTTAACAAGATATAAGTACATACAAAGGCTTACTCCATAGAACACACAAGTAGAGGATAAATGGAGAAAGGTTCCTCAATTCAGGAAACCCAACGCGATAGAAAGTTAATACCCGCTATCCGTCCACACCTTCTAAATAGGAGGCTTTGTTTTCCCCAGAGAAGTATAAAGCTCCGGGGAAGAAGTTAAACTTTTCCAACATAAATATTTAGAACAGCCCAAAGTCTCACCTCCATGTGTACAACCTTAAGTGCATCGTTGAAATAAACGGGCTATTAAAAATGCATATAGTGAGCAGGTGAGCTTAAGGCTTAATTAGTGACATCTGACCTCGTTCAGTCTATTAGGGGTTCATTCATGAGCCTTTATCTCCTATAGGTAAGTGTGACCAGACCAGAATAGCTGACCAGAGACCTTAAGCAGCTTAAAGTTAGGTCAGCTAGGTCTATTAGTAAAGAGGCAGCCGCAGGGCTATTGTCGTGGATAGTGGATACTGAACCAAGACTTGTCTACTTGAATGGGTATTCTTACAATAATAGTAAGTAGAGAGTAGTAGGATTAGTTACGGTTAACAAATCCGTTGGAAATCTTTCTTTCCTGGAAACATCCTCCAAGATCCACCCATTCTTTGATCAGGATTGAGTACTAACTTAGTTTACCTATAGGATCTGTGTAAAAGTAATATATTTCATGCAGCATGGCCGGAAAAAAGTCTCGGCTACTTTTTTTCATCTTGTCTACACCATTGCTAAGCCTTAAACTAAGCTACTGTTAGTTCCTTCCAAGATTGCATCCAACTAACTGGTATTGTGTACAAGGAAGGAACTTCTTCATTGACTAGCTTTCTTCAGCTAACCAAACCACCAATACTTACATCATATATGAATACAAGAATGGTAAAGTATAGAAGGACAGTACCATCACCGTTGGGAAATGTTTAGGATCTCAGTATGTATTTTTTAAGTTAGTGAGAAACATTTCAATTAAAAGATAGCAAGTGAAACTGAAAATTTCATTTACAAGATCTCTTAATTAATTACTTAGGCTATTAAAATTAAAAATAGTTTGGAACGAACTTCCACACACATTCTTAGTCCCAATAGACAATTTACCATTCCAAATTCCAACTAAATCATATGCTAAGTCTAATTATTTAAATTGTGACCAAATATAGACGTTTGGCTGAAAATAAGTGACTTTCTACTAATAATAAGTTTTACTTTAAAAAGTTATACGATATTTAGCATTTTTTGAAAGATTTTTTTTGTTCAAAAACTGATTTATAAAGAAGTATACTACCTAAGTTGGAAACTCAGCCTGGTTCTTACTTTTGTACTATTTTATTTTGATAACATGGAATAGAATACAATATGGTGCAGAGAATTTTTATTTCTTGTGTCTCTTTTCTATGCACATTTATCCTGCTGTGTTATCCAAACCCTTTTGTACCTTTTATTAAGCTTTAATCCAAACATGAACCAAAACCAGAGATTCCAACATACTTCGCTGCTGTATGTGGGCGAAAATAATAATATTATGATGGAAAAGATGATGAAAGTACTTTCTCTACCCAACCCACGAATAAGGTAAACCTCTCATGTCTGCTTATCCACTCTCTACCTCTTACTGAAGGTAAATAAATAGATTATAGATAATGTATGGAAAAACCAGGTAGACATGCACTAGAATTTTGGTATTTATCCGTAAACATTTATATAAAGTCATTGGTCCTTACTAAAAAGCATTTGGAAGTTTATCATAAAGCCTTATTGCTAGTATAAGCTTTCTCAAATTTGTTTTGAAATGTACAGAATACCTACCCCGTGTGATTAAAATAAATAGAGTGCCTACGTTTCCGAACAGCAAAACCCATATTTTATCTCCACATCACCTCTCGCAACCTCATCCTACTGTTATTCCAACCCAATAACCACTTCTACCCACGATGTCAATCTCTCAATCTTTTTCTAGATTTTAATTTCTCAAGTTCTTAACAAGTACGCCGTGTCTTTTCTTTGATGGAAGAAAGCCACTTCCACTAAGCCACAACAAGGCAAGGGAAACAAAAAAAAGACCCTTTGCAACCCAATATTATGTTTTAAAAGTCACATTGCATTCATTTGATAGGAAACTCTGCCATTGTCGTTGTGCTGAAAGAGGATGGATTCTCCGTCGTTGGTCGCATTTACTTTCGTATATACAAGACACAAAATACAATGTGAAAGCAAGTCTACGAATTTGATAAAACTCTGATGGCAACTTTCCCCAGGCTTTAGTTCCTTCCCGGCTTTCTACTAGTCCACTTCCACTTCACTACAAACTCAATACTCTTGTTATCATCATCCTCACTTATCAACTAACCTGTCCAGTTTACATTTAATAACCTTAAATAATATTTTACTAAAAGAGTTACCTATACTAACACGCGAGCTTTCCTATAACAATTCTCAAACATATCCAACAAACTACCAGACCACCTTTTAAGGAATAACTTCCAGTTTCCCATGTTCTCCATGCATATCTTTCCTGTCACACTTATCTAGTTTTAAAGACGTAATTACTTCGCCCAAGTTGTAATTTAGCATCCTGAAGGAAGGAATAGTTAACTTACAGTTAATCATCTTAAATTAAACGACAAGCGAAGCCCATTTATTTCCCAAAATAATATATATTTCTAGCCCACCTACATCTGAACTTGAACAATATTATTGTGTAGATTCCATTAACCCCGAGTCTACCTATTGAATTCAATATTGACTTTTCTCTCAAAATATTTATAATCTCTTGCGAAATCTTGCATACATATTTTATCCATTGTTTAAGTTAGCATACAGCTCTTAATTAATTAAACCCTCTCTCTGTTTTCTGTCGTGCTGTGCTATTTTGTTGTTTAGCAAGGAATTGAGTTAATATTCAATATTGCTTTCCACTCCTTCCTGTCATAATCAGCTAGGATAAAGGTGAGTGATATTTCACCAATGTGCTCTACCTCTACTAAATAAATTGCAGTCAGAACCTCCTACTGCTGTTGATGCCAGGCTTTTAACTCTAGCGTACGTATCTGTATTAAGATAAGGATGGGATTTAGCAACTACCGAATGGTATAAACCAAATAGAAAATTAATAAAAGTGCCACAGGGAATAAAAGGGCTTTATGTGAAGAGGAATAATTAAACAACTTATAGTTTCTAGGCCCAAAAATTGTCTGTTGGTACATAAACATTATATCCGTTCTGGCTTATCCAACGTTTGCTCAGGAGGGTGGAATAGGCATTATGGGAGTTACTGGCAGACAGGTAGGTTGAGTGTCTAATTCAAAATATATACCTATGCTGCTTTCTCCCAATTCATTCATGTCTTCGTATAGTACCTATAGTAGCGTAGTTTTAGCCCGCACTACCATTTATGCGTAGATAAGAAACCTATTTGAATGTCGTATTTGTATACTTAGCTTAAAATACACTGCGGTTTATATGTGAGGATGCATGGAAGACATGTGTTGTGAGTTAATTACTTCATAAAGTCGACGTACCTACATTTCTATACCCCACAGAACATTTTAAAGCACTGAATAAAATCTATCTGTTAACTGCGGTGTATTCTAAAGGGTGGCTTATATTCTAGCAGATACTGATAATTAAGTAGAGTAACGATTCCCTTCAATTTTGAATCCCTTCCGCTTGGTATATTATCATGAAAAATAATTTTGTAGGTATAAGATACTTTAAAACCCTGTGGCCTGTCAAAAAGTGCGGCTTATGCATCATAAACTTCAGAATGGTTGAGGAAGCAGAGCAGAGTTAATGGAGTGAAATGAAGGAGCAATTAAGAGAATGAAAGCCTCTCCCTGTCTATGTTTGTCTATCCATCCAGAAATGACAACGAAGGGTTGCGGTTGGAAGTTTTGAGGCTAAGAGGCAAGTACGAGACCACTATTTAATTCCGAACGATCTGCAAACTTCAACAAGCTCTTAGTCCAATTAAAAAAAAGGAAATCATTAACCTTTATATTATAATATATTCATACATAACCATAAGGAGAATATGGATATCCAAAACAAGGGCCAAAACCTCCTTAGGCTCGGTGATGTAATAATAACATTGGGATAAATTATAACAAACTTCAACATGGAAAAAGCATAAAAAAGCCTTAACTGCTTTCTTATTTCTTTATGTAGTTTCTTGTCACAATATTTCCCAGTTCTGTAGGAGTTTTATTTATAATTGACCTGAGGGTATTTTTCATTCATTTTTGTTAATTTTTTGCCATAAAGTAATGTAAGATAATAATTTTTGATAAGATAATAGTTCATGGTCAATTTCACTAAGACTTCCTTATTAACATAGACATTTATAATTAATAATGTTGCATGGTCCAACTAAATTAAAAGCCGCTACTTATCGCCCTATTTTAATTTAGAAAAAAATACATTCCATCCTATCTACTTTTCGTGCCAAGGTTTTCATTCGTCCTTGAATACATTCTTTTGCGTAGCTCCCAATTTTTTCGATAAATATTTCATAAATCTATTTTCATTACTGGAAAGCTTTTTCTCGTTATAGTCTTAAAAAACCTGACTTGGCAGTTGTTGCAGTTTTATCTAATAGCACGCTATCACCTACAATCCTACTAAGCTCTTTCCCTTTATTTCATTTGTATTGGTCACTGCATAACTGGTAAATAAATTAACTTATCTACATCTACTACACCTCAGTCAGGTTATTACATACATTTGAATAGCAGACACCCAAATTCAAGCAGAAGAATGGGTTTAATTGCTTTTCTAACCTTCAACTATGAATGATATAACAAAAACTAATAACTAACCCCTTTAAGCCTCCCTCTCGCTTACTCTTTTTATCATTCATGAAATGAAAGTCCGAGCGGGTATGAAATCAATTCTCTTTATTAATTAAACCTTACAGAGTCCAACATATGAAGCCTGCCTGCTGAGTACCTAAACAGAAATCTGATCAATCGAGAAATCTAAACCAAAACCAACCCAGTCAGGATCAAAATGCAACTCAAGGCTTTTCCAAATCACGAAGTGACGGGGGTCTAATTAACAAACTAGCTCTAACTATTATCAAAACTCAAACAAGGAAACCGGAAGGTTCTCCGCAAAATTTGTATAAAATTGAATAAAAACACAGGCCGAGGAAGGTATAGAAAAAGTAACAAAAATAATTCTAGACTATTCAGCTTGAATTCATGCTATAATATAATTAATTAAACTGGATAAGAAATTACTTTACATTGTGGGATTGATTCCAATGTCTCAGTTCTAGATACCATATATCTTTTTCCTATAAATGACTTTCATCAGAAATAAAATAAAGAAAAGAGTAACAAGGATAACTTTTGTTACAAAGTTTACTTCAGTCGTAGTCGTTCGTGTGTGACAGTTGGAGTTGGATTAACTCCAGAGTAAAAACTTCAGTGAGACAAGACACAGTTCTATTCTCGAGTGACAATTATTTTTCGTCTCCGATTGAAATCCGGGTCGCACGCAACCCAAACAAATACATTCAATCTTCTTTTGGTTTTGTTCTGTAATTTATTTTAAAAGTTGTACGTTTCCCAAAACAACAACTGCACTGGAGAGAAACGCTTCGTTATTCCTGCCATCCATTCTGTCTTGGTATCAATTATTGAAGGGAATAATTTGTGGTCTGGATGGCCCCATCAATCACGCCCTATCCGAAAATACTTCACCAACTCCATAGGAAAAGTAAGATGAAAGCTTTAATTCATTTATTCTATTTTTAAACCCAACTATTTTCATTTTCTTAGTTTATAGACGGATTAAGGAAATGCATATGGGCATTTCATGTGTTCACACGTCGTAGTCTGTATTACTTGTGGTTTTTATACTTGTTTCTCTATATGTTATCAAAAGTACTACTGGGTGGACCTTACTACTCAGTATCGATAGATAAACGTTCAAGGTTTATGCAACCTTTTTCTGTATTTTTTTTAAAGAAAACTTACTTGATAAAACTCTGAATTAAACCTCTAATTAACCTCTTAAATTAAAACTCTAAAACTGAAGAATTATCTCACTATGGGCAAACTTTATATAAAATTTGTAATAGGGTATTCTGAAATGTTATAAACAATTTGGATTCCCAACTTATAATAATTACTCAAATCATCATCCATGCTACACACCCACGTCTCCATTCCAGCCAAAATAAAATGGCATGCATACTGTTTAACTTTCAATTATCTTTAAATACAAAATACACAACACAACTCTGCAAGGGATAATCACCTAATAATATAGCTTCAGAGTAAATGTCAACTTCCGGTCAAAAGACCACCATTATTTAGTCAGCAAAGAAAGCTATCATTATCATCCCGAAAAGTACTCCTCATTCAATGAAACAGTCAATAAAGAATTACATTATAATACAATTTCCCAAGTAGATTTTATTCAGTCTGCTTAGAGAAATTGTCCTTTTATCTGTGCACGTGCTGGGCATCCACATTTTAACTAAGACATATCCCTCTCTTGGGTAAGGGAAATAGGACGAGCTAAACTTTATTAAACTGTCTGTATTTTGTGGGAATCAAATTATATTGGATGCGTGACTGGACTCTTTATTGGCCTATTGGACATGAGACGTCTTAAAAATGCTGAGCATTTGTGTAAAAAGACAACAAGTATACTTTTGTTGGAATTTAATTTAACCAGGAATTATTTTAGAATTATACGGTCATATACTGTCTGTGTAGATAAGATTAAACCAAAATAAAAGTAAATATACAATCAGAAATAAGTAAACGAGTAACTTCCTAGTTTCTCTAGGGTAATAAAAAGAGGAAATACGATTGATTTACTAACGTTAGGCTTAGCGAGTTGTTCTCGTTTTAAATATGCTGTAATATGTTGTAGTAATTCTTATACTACGTCTTAATTTATCGTAAGAGTGGTAAAAGTGCCATTTATCCTGATTTACAGACCTTTCTCTAATAGGTAGAGTATCTTAATAATAGTAACCAGATTGAAAAATGCGTTAAAAGGGATCTTTAACTCCTCCAGAATGGAATAGTAGTAGTGGTTGGATGTATTTCAGCCTTTATTCTGTTTCCAGCCTACGACCCGAATACAAACCATTTTAAAAGTCTGACTTTCATTGTCTCTATACATTCCCGTTCTGTCTTTATTCTCTTGTTTTTTACCCTTGATTAAAGCCCTGCTTCCAGTTGCAAGATTACGAATGCCAACACTTGTTTTTTACGTTTATCGTTCAGTTATTCCGGGAGGCTTTTTCGTACCAGCGTACGCAGTTGAGGGGGAGTAGAGCTTGCCAATTTATTTCTGCACTTGTACGAAGTCAAGAAACAGTGCGTGACAAAGACTACGCAATGTTTCTATTTCTACGTGGTTTCTTATTCTTTCCAACAGAACAAAATACTCGCTCTCTAGATTAGAATGGCGAGGTTTGAGTGGAAGAATCTGATCTTAGAAGTAATGGAAGGATTGATAAGCTAAAAGTAGTCTCAAACTTTCCACATTTTGTTCTTACTCTGATTTTCCAATAAACATGCTAAATATCTCCGGTTGGTTTGGTAGACGATGTTAATGACTGGCAAGGCAAACTTTCAGGAAATGAGTAAAAGTTCATGCACGCATGAATGCTATCTTTCCAAATGACAATCTGCGTCTTGTTGCGTGATTTACAATGCAAATTTACATTTTGTGTGCGACATTGCAAAACTTTATCCCGATTCTTTAATCTTGCTAGGAAAGAGTTCCCTACAAAATACATCTTATTGCTAAAATTCTGGCTTCCTTTTTCTTGCAAATAGAATCCGCCCAGCAAATTCTCGTTGAGAGCAGTTCCGCAGAAGACCTTATAGACTGGGAGCTAACAGGCATGGAAGAGATAAGACCTGGTCTAAAGAAAGAAGTGTTCGTTCGCCGTGAACAATTTGTGACCACACCCCCTCCAGAATGGATGACGAGTGCCCTCCCAGGAGGGACCGATGTAAAGGATGATCCTTCAGGACAAACTGTAGTAGTTCGGGGCGAGGAAATCGGTATCGTGCTGGTGGTGCTTATCCTCTGGGTTGGGGCTATCGTCCTTTTCTTCAACCGATGGGGAAAAATTAGAATGCTAGAACCCTACCAGCCAAAGTTCTGTGAACACCACAATCCAAATTGTCCCATGGCAGATCCCATCCCTCCCGTTTACCCCGTTGTGGTAAGTCATATAAAACCGTCTAAATAATTGTCATACCCGGGTATTCCCCCGGTAGCAGTTTCCCTGTCTTAAAAAAATGAAGCTGAAATCTTAGAAAGTAGACAGTTATACTATTGTAGAGCGTAGACTCTTTTTTATTGGAGAAAGTTCTTAGAACTCAGTTTTTATGATAAATCAGTTTAATAAATAATGAACCATTCTTCAATGTTTAAATTACAGAGAACATTTTCAAAATTCAACCTTTCCTCAGACTCATCTCCACACTTTTCCAAATGTAACTACCACGGAGTGACAACAACGGTTGAAGGGAATGGTAATGAGTTTGTATCGGGGGGTATGGGGTACCCCGGATCCCTGACCCTTCAACTGGGAGGCCTCAGCCCAAGTCTTATGCGGGGCCAAAACCGTCTCAGACAGAATTCTGTATTTGTCACATCTCCAAACACCTCAAATATGAACATTTTCGAAGGAACTTCCGATTTCAAGAATACCTCCAGGAAAACCAAGTCTGCCGTCGATCTCTCCACGCTAGTACTCTCTGGGGAATTTATGGACAACGTGAGGAGGAACTCCAAGAACTCCATTACCAACTTGTGAAGGATTTATTGACAGAACAATGTAATAGTATTATACATACATACATTCTATACTCAAGACAGTATTTCTACATTCTCGCCAATAACCCGCAAAAGAGCATAGCGTTTTATAAATAAAGGCAAGTTTAGCGCAATGCCGTATTTCCCGATTTAATTCTTAATTATTCTTCAACTAATGAACCTTCAAATCCAAAATTTCTTCAAATTCCATTAACATGGACAAGATACGACTTTTAACATGGAAAGGTAGTGGCGAATTAAACCGGGGGGCGAATTAAATGAGGAAATACGGTATTAGCAAACAGTTTAACAACTTGAACCTTCCCGTATCGTCCTTCTGTGTCAAGCTTCTTAGTGTGCGTAGCTGTAGTTTTAATTCAATAACAGAATGTGGAAGGTATTTAACTTTTAGGTATCTTAATGCAAAAAGCACGCATTTGTATTTATCACTGAATGTATTTTTATTTATTTATACAGGGTATTTAATTATAAAATCATACTCATTGTATAATTATCATGTATTTAAAACAGACCAAGAACAATTAAACTGAAAAAGTAATCTGCTCAAAATCAGAAGAACCTTAGCTTTAGTTCGAAAATTGAAAACAATTATTTTAAGCATTTCCAATGCTGCTTTAATTATTTTAATAAATTATTGATACAAAGTAAAAACCGTGCGTTTACTTTTTCATGAATTATAAATAATGTAGTGAATGTAGAAATAGAATAGAAGATTAATAATAAACTTTCAAATATTCGAAGTTGAAGGTTAAAATAAGTTTTTATCCCTGAGAAATTTTGTATTATGTTTTATCCTCATTCTTGTTATAAAAATCGATAAAAAGAACACTCAGTATTTACCCAAGTAAGTTAATAAGGAAGGACAAAAGCATTCATCCACATACAAGCAAAGTTTCCTGATCTAATTTTATATCATCACATTAACTGGAACATATCCTGCGCTCACCTTCCTTACCATTATTAGTATACAATGTTGTGTATCTAAAGTCTCTGTATTCTGCGTCTTTTCAAGCACCGTAAAAATCATTTAATTATATTAAGTGCGTACGGGACATGTACAACACGAGAGTATTCAACTGTATGCTTTTTGAAGGATTTACACGCGCTGTAGTTAAGTTTGCGTCTTATAGGGGCTAACTTTTCTGTACGTACTAAGATATTACCTGTAAAAACGTTGTTACTTTCCAATATGCAGTTTAGCTTTACTCCCGTATAAATGTATATTTTTTAACCATATTCGCAGCTATGCTGGAGAGTTCTTTTACCATAAAATTAGCATTTTATGTCTCCCTCTTGGGTCATCAATTTGATAAAAGATTCAAGAAATAAAAAAGCATCCTTGTTGACGACGACAAAAAAGACGAGAATTTTTTTCCATAGTGTGAAAGCAGCTGAACGTGTTTTATCCATTTAGGCCAAAAACTGTCAATGTCAACCTCCCAGTCCTCCGTACATAACCAAGCTCAACCTCTAGTGATTTTTACCTTTCTATTTTCATCTCTCCTATTTCAGGAAAAACACTAAAAGTATTAATTATTGATAGGAAAGTACATAAATACATTTACATCGCCTATGGGGTAAACTTTAAAAAGCTTTTTCAAACTTTCAAAAATCACTCTCGCTTTAGCATTCAGTCAAATGAGAGTTAAATATTCATGATGAAAGTGTTGCAAAGTTTTTAATCCCTTCCGAGCTAGCTCTTTTTAAAATATATTACATATTCTAAGCAGAAATGTAAATCATATTACTGCTTTGATTTAATTTGAGTATTTATTACCCGTATACTATTTTACGGTCTTGAGCGCTTGCCAGAACGTCCCTGAGACTGCATTATTCAACTAGTAAAAAGTTGGTAAAATCATTTAATGCTTCGTACTCTCTCTCAATATAAGGCAGCTTGGAGCTTTCCTTTCAATTTATTACAAAAATATATTTTTAGTAGGATTAAATGGAAAAATCCTGTTCAGAGTTAGTACTTGTCTTTATGGAAGTTTTCTTGGTAGAGATGAGTGGATATATTTATTGCAAAATTTTAAATGACTAGAAAGAAGAGACTAAGATCAAAAAGATGTTTTGTTTATATCTCCTAAAAATTGTCAAGAAAAAACTAAAAAATGAAAGTAAATTCGTCCACCTCACTGGCAGGAAAAGTTTTTCATGACATCGATCCTCCTAACTTTAGCATTTATTTGGAAGTTAGCTCAAAGCGGTACATTTTTACTCTGGAGAACAAAAATAATTGCTTTTCTAGATGTATCCTTGCCTAAAGTTTGGAAAAACTTATTAAAGAACACTCAATAAAGCATCATTTCTTGATAAGACTTCACTTATATGACAGCCTGTATAAGGATAGGAAGGTAACCGCTAACTCGGTAACTTTTACAGTCATATTTCTCCATAAATAATTCATAGGTATATTATTTATATTATTATTTAGTGGGAAGATGAATAATGATGACAGGATCGTATGATGAATGATCATATAACTTGAATAGAAGAAAGTCCTGGTTGACATTTGATCTAAGTTAGGTAATCCTAATCTAAAATCTGAGGATGGACTATGCTTGCGGTTAGTGATTTATTTTATAGACGAGCCTTCAAGAATCCAATCCAATTCCAGTCTACAACGTGTTATTCTGATATTATCACGGGGTTTTACTTTGATGCTTGACATTTTACGGATTAAAATAAGATAATCACTGAAACTTTCCACCCATAAAATATAACTGATATCTTCAGTTAGCTTTAGACTTTCCCAAGAATAATACATTTCTTGGGGAACTCTTTTACAGGATACTGTAAAAGTTGAGTTAACTTTGTTCTACCTCTGGGGCCTTCACATTAATAACATCTTTTCTTACCACATCTTCATCGTTCATCCTTATTAGAGCTTTATCGTGTAATCACGTTGCAATCCGATAGTACTCTTCATTTGTAACAAAATTAATGACGGATTGCTAAGCATTTGAGTAGATTTGGTGGTAATGGAAAATAATTCTATGCCTTCAATATTTCTAATTTATTTTAGATTCGTAGAGAAGTTGAAAAGTAATAGTTGTGCTGTAAGACTGTGGGATTTTGTAAGCTATGAGTTGTAAAAATTAAAATATTTCGACTACAGTTTAATTGAAAGTACATACTACTGTGGGTACAGGTAGTAGTTTTACCTTTCACCTCCGCAGTAAGTTAGTTTACCGAAGAAAGCTGAGTTAAATTGAAACTCTTACACTAACCTAAGAGCTCCCTAGCTTAGCTTCTAGTTAACCCACGTTTCTTATGTAATTTATTTACACATCTATTATTTAAATGAAATACAAACATCCTTTTACAAAGTGAAACCTAATTACTAGCTTATAATCCGGTCCACCCTGGCATAAATAGGAATAATGTTCAGACTAAAGTATGCTAAGAAGGGCTGACTTTTTTAAGATATACTCGTGGAAAAAATTGCACGCAGCATCCCACTGCACTAGGAAAGCTAAAACCTCCATGTACCTTCTGAACTCGTCTCCTGTTGCCTGTTGAGTAAACCTGTTTCCCTTGATAACTTCATCTTCCTGTGAAAGTCTGTGTGGATTAATGTAAGGCTTGAATGAGCGATTAGTTCACCCAGCCCTACATTACATAAAACTAACATTAACCTTCCATTCACCTGCCGTCCATGTCTCATTCGCTCATATACCTTGCATGTAATCCGAACTAATCAACCCAACAACGTGCACAACGTAAATCATCCATGATGTGATGCTGATGAGGATGATAACTAGGTAAACTCAGTGTAATTGGACTATGCCCAAATGAATAAAGTCTAAAGGGAATAATTGCACATTATGCAATATTACAGGATTTCATCTCCGTATTTTGCTAAAAGTAAGACGCATTTGCCAATTGCCAATTGCAAAATCAAAAGCTTGAAATGCCTACGGCTCCGACTACAAAATGAATAAATGCCAATATGGTACAAGGTTGTACTTGTGTTTGTAGTGGCTTTGTAGTCTACGGAAGCTTTGTAAGTATTATTGGAAACATGAGATCAGAAGAGGAAGAGGACAGATGGAGAAAATCCTTCGTGAAATAAGGCTTCTGAGGAGAAAAATGTTTATAAACAAAAAGGTAGAAAAGGTAGGAGCTGTATTTAAGTTAGAATTACAAGGCAGGATCTCTCGAATGAAGCTTTACTTTGGAAAGGGAACTACCTAGGCATGTTTTGCAGGAAAGATTGAGCAGCAGAAGGAAGCCTCTAATTTGCAAACAATCTTGAAATGTTTTTTCCAAAAAAAGCAGAAGGTTCAATTTTTTCGCTAGAAAAACACTATAAAGCTGACTACGCTTTCTTTTGAAAAACTCTGGGAAAGAGAGAGAGGATTAATTAAAAAATAATTTATGCTTTTCATCGTTTATGCGAATTTATATGTGCTCGGAATATTTCAGTAATTAGGAGAAAAGAATCTTCTTTGAAGACGTTATTTATCTTTCAAGTCGTAGTTCTAATGTGAAATTCAACCGGAAAAATGGATTAATTAAAATGCGTTCTACTTTTATTATATGGCTATAGTAAGATTTAGTGATTGGATCTCTCACCAAAAACTTCATCCTTTTAATTTAAGACTGATGAGGAGACGAATAGGATGAAGTACCAACTCAAGTGTGGGACTTTTTATCTCCCTTTTGTAACTAGAGTCTTAAGGAGATGGTATATAAAACAAAATCTCATTATTCTACGTCCTCCATTTTAAAGATTTAATTACACCTAATCCCGGTCGGGAAATACGGTACACGTTTATATTTTTTAAATATAAACGTATACCGTATTTCCCGATTTAATCCCCCCTCCCGAAATAATACCCCACCGGTATAATTTCCCATGGGGTTCGGGCCATTTGAAATAATAATTCTCCCCTCTCCGGAATAATTCCCCATGGGAAAAAAATTCCCATCCCTCAAATTGAAGCTTTTTTAATAAGAGATATTGAAAGTTAACTTTCTCAAAGGATGTTTAACCGTTTTAAAAGAGGAATACCTAACATAATTTTGAGAAGGGTTTTTCTAACATAAAAATTTCGAATTAATTTATAATTAGCAAAAGCAGAGAATGCGTTTTTAAAACTAAACTTTAAAATGTTTTTTGTAATTTAATTGAGGAACCACTTCAGAGAATGAACATAGTTAAAACAAAAAATTTCTAGTATTTTACAATTGCCATTAAAAAAATTAAACTGAAATAGTATTATTTACACGAACGCTTCATATTTTTTAGTTTAATTGCATTTTATTAAACGTACAGGTTAAGATTCAAGTTCAGTATTAAAATTAATTATGAATTACTGGGAACGGCTGGATAATATTTTCGTACTATAATTTTATAAATCATGAAACGTCTTAGGAGATCTAAACCCCGAACACTTTCACTCGGAATCCTTGATAAAGGTTTAATTTAGAACTAATCCCGTGCTATGTAGTACCATACCAGTAAAGATGCATTCCTTAACTGTAGTTATGATGCAAATAAAAAATGTGGAGAGAGAGAGTAAACATAAACTGTTAAATACTTGACAGATCCTTCCTTCCTAGTCTCGTATCATTTCTGCATACTTTTTTTTTATATTACAGGGAAATTCCGGTCTAACGTATAATCCTTGATAAGTGCTTTCGTCTCAATATCGTCGGCTTTGTATTTATCATCTCTTGAATCACTCATCTGAACTTACAGACGGGAAATCCTTTCTAAATTATTTATATTTTGTTAGAACTTTTCTTTAAAAAGAAGTATCCTCTTTCCTGAGTCTTGCTGAATGACAGGGAAAGTTGTGCAATTTTGTAACTAGTTAGCTTTACTTAAGTGAAAATTGAAGAAAGTGCCAACAACGGCCTGATGGATGAGATGTCCTGCCAAAGTATTGGCTAATCAATGAGCGAGAATGAAAGATGGACTTTTAATCTACTACTATCTTCTCGTCTACTTTGTGACTTATCATTAGTAGCTTGTCTACAGCTTACTTAGAAGCCTTAAGTACAAAGATAAGACACAACTTTTAGTCTTTTTCATCATCTAAAAGGTTTTATCTTGTTTGTAAATGTCAGGAGTACCTATAATATCAAAGTTGGACCATATGCGACCTGTCTTTAGATCTTGCAATTTACCTCTCACAAAGTCCGAAAATTAACCAATTTGAGC
>JAQFZX010001001.1:0-38457 GCA_034682405.1 Hydroisotoma schaefferi | reverse complement strand
TTCAACATATGTGAGATATGTATACACATTTCAGCAAATGTCAGATATGTCTATTCATTTCAACATATGTGAGATATGTATACACATTTCAGCAAATGTCAGATATGTCTATTCATTTCAACATATGTGAGATATGTATACACATTTCAGCAAATGTCAGATATGTCTATTCATTTCAACATATGTGAGATATGTATACACATTTCAGCAAATGTCAGATATGTCTATACATTTTAACATATGTGAGATATGTCTATACATACCATGTGTAAAGTTTTCTTTGTACCGCGCATGCTGAAACCTGTAGGGCATGCGTAGGGTGGTACAATCAGTTTTTGAGCAATTAATCAGTGATTTATGGCTGAACTTAGTTTTTTAAATAGCTTAGGTATGTATTGAACGGGCTAATTACCTACACTATTTGACTACTAATTTCATAAATTTTGGTCAAGAAACTTAGGAGTTTACTTCAGACAAAGTAAAGTAACGAAAATAGGTTTTGACACTATGTTAAAAAGGTAACCTAACAATGGTTTATATTTAATGGCTGGGATATTAATTAGTTTACAAATTGAACATTATGACGGCGGTATTAAGGACACAAATTGGAACCGTTTGAAACTATTTTCATAAAAATCCGTCCGCGTTTTCATTACAATTCTTTTCCACAAAGACACGGAGACTGATCTTTAACTAAAGTGATACTTTCACTCAACTTTCTCTCTCTTTCGTGTAAGCAACAAACACGCTGAGATATATGGTTCTTGGGCTGCCAAAACTATCGCTGATTCTTGTACGCTTTATATGAATTCACAGCCAAAAAACAACTTCTTTTGAGCTTTAAGGAAGCTTCGTTTGGTAGTTTTATAGATCTATATGATAGGATAGCAGAGC
Source organism: Hydroisotoma schaefferi (assembly GCA_034682405.1). NCBI lineage: Eukaryota > Metazoa > Arthropoda > Collembola > Entomobryomorpha > Isotomidae > Hydroisotoma > Hydroisotoma schaefferi. Next base: position 37,563 of record JAQFZX010001001.1, on the reverse strand, counting down.
TTTAGCGCCTGTTATATGGTACATACATAAAATGAGGCTGAATTGATAGCAAATATGGAGTTCGTAAAGTTTTGTCTAACTGTGGTGGTAACCATATCAAGAACTCTGTTCTTTCTTTCGGAGTATACTAAACTACTTCGTTCTGTAGACTGAATATATATTTCAACCTAAAGGGCAACGGGCAAAGTACCCCTGCCTGCCTGCCAATGTTATGGAACAATACAGCTAAAAACTACGTGAAAGTTGGAGAATTTGCACAGAAGCTCCAGGATAGTAGGCTTGAAACGACAAGCCTTGCAACCGATGTACAATCGGTTGAACCCTTAATCCTCAATTTTCCTTTTTGCCATGAACTCATTTTAAAGGATGGGGTTTATTCCAGTATGCAGCATATTGGATTGTTTAGTGAGTTCACAAAAATGTTAGTCTCTGTTCTGTGTGATATAAAAAAAAAGCCAATTCAAACTCAACTACTACCGGCCGGGTAAGTTTTTAAATGTAAGAGAAGATGTTTTATTGAAGTTAATTGTAGTTTTTTCAGTAACATTAATAGTAAACCCTTGCATATTGGCTACCACCCTAGTTAAGAGAGCCGCACACTATCCCTTACATTTTAATCATGATATATTATCTCCTTTGTTAAATATTTTTCAGAACTTAATTTTTCATTGATAAGCCGCGGCCAATATTCGAGGTTTTACTACTCTGCAGTTTATGCTGTGAAGTACATAATTACGATCTTTAACTAAGAAACAGCAAAAGTTCAATGTTCGAATGTTCCATTCATCTTCCTACTTTGTTTCGGTTACAGCATCCCGGATAGCATTACTTCTACACATGCATTTGCCGTTTGTAATCGAGTACACGGACTGAGCACTAGCTGAAAAGATTAGTAAGATTACGATTACCGTATTTCCGGTTATTACTCCCCTATAAATAACCCTCCCCCGGAATAACTCCCCCTGCAAATGACCCTAACGAAGCAATAATCCCCCCCCCTGACATTACTCCACCCCCCAAAAAAATGTCCTCATATACTAAAGCTCAGAAATTGAATTTTTATCTCTGAAGGCTTGTACAGCAATTTAAGCAGTCACTCTAGTATTTTAAAGTTAGGTAATTAAAACTAAACGGATGCACAGTTTAACGGTAGCTGAAGCTTCGTTTCTGTTCCTTTGGATATAAAATTAATTTTAAGTGTACCTAAAATTGGTGACATTGAAGACCATAATAGCATTTTAGCATTCTCGAGCGTTTTGAACCCAAACCGAGCATTTTGAGCATTTTTAATTGCATGGACGAAATCGACCACACACACTGACCTCAGGGGTCAAGTTCAAACGTCAATATTTGAATTTCAGGTTAGGACTTTTTGCTACTGTAGTCTACGTTTGACACCTAGATCATCTCAGATGTTTGCAACTCGCCATGACCTTTCGTGACCGCGTCATAAGGTCAAACTTCAATTGTAGTTTGTGAGGATTATTGAGACTACTGACAAATGAAAGCTACAAGTGCAATAAAGTTATTGGCCACTACTAGACCGCTCCCACTGACTTTTAGGGGGTGTGGTTGGGGCTAATTACATTTCAATGCTCAAATCCCTTACCGATACTTGTCACTTTTGTATGCCCATTTGCGATGGTTTAGTAATTTTAAAAGAAAGTCCGGACCAGGGCCTGGGATTGACAAACAAACGTTTTTCATAATTACTAGCATGAGAGGATCATAATTCAAAATTTACTCGAGTAGGGGAAAGAGGCGTGTAGTGTACGTATTTGTATTGGGGTGGTGAAGAGAAATAAAGAGATTAGTAACAGTCATTTCCGACTGTAGGGACATTTATCAAAACATTTATCTGTGTTGGGCTATTATTAATCTTTCTTATATAATATACTTCCGGGTAGTAGCAGTGCAATCTTGTTCAATCCAGGTCTCTGATCTGAAATTCTATCAATAATCGACTCTTCTTATAATAGCTCGTTCAACACGTCGTTTTTCAATGTAAATTATCTACATTTATACAAAAACCACCATATGTAATGTAGGCATGAATGACGCACAGTTTAAAGAAGTTTAAAAAGTACAAGCGTTCGACAATTATTGCAATAACGGTCAGTCAACCAGTCAGCAAGAATGATCCGTAATTCCCATTAAGGGGCACATAAGTTGTAAATGCACATAACGAAGGGGCGAAAACAATCTTTGAAATATGCGTTGATTGTTTCCGATGTATGCACCATATGGTTCGTTATAAGCGCAATATGGACCCTTGTGCGGGCGATGTATTCCGTTATGTACATGACATGGACAGTTGTGTTCTCGACATGATTGTACCCTGTGCATTATAACGGCAAAATAAACCCGAGTGTTAAACTAAAATGTTCAAGTTTCACTTTGTGGCACCGTTACGAAAGGTCATGGCGAGTTGCAAACATCTGAGATGGTCTAGGTTTCAAACATACCGTATTGCCGGAAATTACTCCCCCCTGGAAGAAAATCCCCCTATCTTCCCCATGTTAACAGTTTTTTGAATTTCACGTTTTGAAAATTAACTCCCCCGGGGGATTAATTTCCGGAAATGCGGTTGTAGCAAAAAGTCTTAACCTGAAATTCTAACATTGTTGTTTGACCTTGATCCCTGAGGTCAGTGTGTATGGTCGATTTCGCCAATGTACAAACTCAGCCTTGTGTTTGACCTCCGAAACTAAAATCATTTGTACATATGTTTGGGTGCTGGACTTAGTGACCAATGACTTAGTGTCAAACCGACTTAGTGGCCAACGACTAGCGTTTTCTGCTACATTTGCACTTCTAAATTCTCCTACAAGTAAATATTGCTTACCAGAATTAATACTAAATTGTTCGGAAGCTTCTAGCATTTTGCACTTTGACATTTTCCTAAGTGACTCCAGAGCTGCAGAGCCAAAACTCAGCTTTATGTATTTGACATCAAATAAATGAGCTAGATGGTCCTAAGAGAGACCAATACTCCGCGTAAATGAAGTCTGGTTCTGGTTTGTGATCCTATGCGGATTTTTGTACCATGAATTTATCTGTCAATGACCATGACCATATAACACATGTTTTATGGGTCTTCGTAGCTCAGCTCAAATCGGTAGCTCAGATATTAATCAATATGACCAAAACCGCAGTAGCTTAATTGACCGTTCGACTGATACTTTCTTTAGCTATCTATTATTCCTTCACAATCCAAAAGTATCTTCATTTTTCATTTCATTAGAGAAATAAAACGTGAATGTGACAAATGGCAAATGCACGGCATATGGAGAAAGGTGTAGCGCGTCTAAAACACGACCTACCGTATTTCCCGTTTTAATTCTTTCTCCGGAATAATTCCCCCTCCGGTTTAATCCCCCCTACCGTTCCATGTTAAAACTCCTATTTTTTCGATGTTAATAAAAATTTTAATTGTTCCTTTGAAGTAATAAAGCCCCAGGGAAATTAAAACGGGGAAAAACAACCTACCGTATTTCCGGAAATTACTCCCCCAGGGGAGTTAATTTTCAAAACAAAAATTAAAAAACTTTTAACATGGGGAAGATAGGGCGATTTTTAATTTTTTTTAACATGGAAAGGATAGGGGCATTTTCTTCCAGGGGGGAGTAATTTCCGGAAATACGGTACCTTGGTTTCAGCTTCAAATTAAGCATGTTTACGGCGAAGGATAGCAATCAACGATTTCTTCTTACAATGGGTACGAGATTGAACGCTGAGATTTTAAAATTGATTTCTCCCAATTAAAAAATTCATAATTACAACTTTAACGTACTGCTAAAAAATATGGCCATGAAATGCAATTTTCGATACCTGCTAATTATGAACAGTTCAGCTCTCATTAAAGTGAAATGTGGAGTAGAATTGTGTTTGAATTAGGTTTCAAAGAAAAATCTGAGTTACCGTTCCCTTCATTAACACCAAAATTATGTTAAACTTTCGCTATCTGTCTTACATTTTATTTAAATAAATCAAACCGACAATGTGTTTTGTTAGAAGGGTTAGTTTTAAAATTACAGCAAGGAAAGTATGTATTTGAATTCACTTATCACCCTCATTGAAACTTAAATAAATATTTTAAGATGCAAGACCCAACGTGGAAAACGCAAACGATAACTTGCTTACTTTTATTAGATGAATATTTTTGGGATACGCATTTATCTAGAGATATCATATAAATATGCACAGCGATTTTCAATGCCCTTCACGTGAACTTAAAAGAGTCATATCGAAACATTTAACTGTACAAATATCCATTTATTTAACCCGGTTAAAAATGATTTGGATTGGAAATATGTATAAGTCATATGAACAGCGAATTTAAAATAAAATTCCACCTTTGGGATTTCTTAACGCCACGCAACTCAGAAATAATGCATACTTGCAGACGGGCCGTGCGCTGCATGGCAAGTAGGTACGTTTTGTTAACGATGCTTAACGATTTAAAGCTTAATGTTTCTTTATAAACTCAAAGTTGCTCAATGACCAACCAACCATTATTTGGTCAGTCGGTTGAAAATGGAACATATTTTAGGATTACACATTATATGGATAGCTGTACTTTTTATTTTTGAATAAACCGTTGTAAACGGGCGTAACGAAGGCCAGCGTGGGGTATTGGAGGCAAGTTGAGACATTTTGTGGTGTTAGGGGCAAGTTGAGACATTTTAGGGTGTTGGAGGAAGTGGAGACATTTGGGGTGTCAGGGGCAAGTGGAGACATTTTGTGGTGTTGGGGCAAGTTGAGACATTTTTGGATGTTGGGTCCCAGTGGAGACATTTGGGGTGTTGGGGGCATTGTGAGACATTATGGGGTTTTTGGGGCACTGTGACAAAATTTTGAGGTTGCATGAATTCGTCGAGCTTGTGGGTACCATTTGGTAGTAGAATCTCACACTGCTCCATATGACCTTCGCAAGGTCATAACGTTATACCAAGGTTAGTGGGTGCCCAAATAGGGTCCGATGAAGTTTTCACGATTGTGGGTGCCAGTTGGAAGTAGAGTCTCACCTTGCCCTATATGACCTTCGCAAGGTCATAGCGTTTGACCAAGGTCAGTTGGGGTGCCCCAAATAGAGTCGAATGAAGTTGTTGTAGTAGTGGGTTTGCTTGATTTGGTAAATAGAGTCTCCTTTTGCCCCATTTGACCTTCGGAAGGTCATAACTTTTGACCTGAGTGTCACAGAACAATTATAATACTTGTTTTGAAGTGCCCTAGTAACTACCTTTCCAACGATACCATATGGTTGATAGGGGTTAGCATTAACGATAGTGTGACCTTTGACCCCACCCTCCAGGGGGTGTGACCGAATTAGTCCATCTACGAACTCCTAGAGTTTCTTGACCCCAAAAACCGAAATCCGAAAACAGAATTCAGAAAAGTTTAACGGTTCGAAAGTTATCGCTCCGACGGACAGACAGTCAGCCAGTTGCCAGTCAGCCAGCCAGCATAACAGAGCATTCACATAAAGGCTTCGCTACGCTAGCCTTAACAAACTGAAGGGAAGGTGTCAAACATGGTCAATTCACTCACATTCACAAGAGCATTAACAAAGTGCGTCGTGAGGCAGATCATGTAAATCAATTTACAAGCATCCCAAAACCGGTCATTCATCAGTCAGCCACGCAATAATCGAGTCAACTTCGAGATAGTGGATCTTAACCGTCGTAGTTATAAGGCATAAACATGCCTTCGATATTTGCAGTTACAAAGAATGCAAACAGTATCTATCACATTAATGTATAAGCTCTTTTGCAAAATAACCTTCTTTCATGAAATCTGTCAATCGATCGTCCGCTCCGCATGCAACAAATATATCATGTAGTCATTATCTAAATAGAGTCTGGCGTCAAATTCAGTCCAAGTACATACGTACATTTTGGCCAAAGGGGAGTTGAAATGATGGGCTAAGATAGTATAAGTGTATGGGAAAAAAGAGATAGAGAGCAAATAAAGATCATGCCAGTAAGTCAAGATTAAGGTGGAGAGGCATATATTAAAACATGGGATTTAAATCTAGTCAACCTTGAAAGTTCTCATTCGGCAGTAATTCAACTTCATCTCTGAACTCTTCTAAAAAGCAGCCGAAATGCGTTCTATACAGTTAATGATAAAGTAGTGTAACCCTAAGAACCTGTTAGCTACAAGATTACAGCCTGCCGAACCCAAGTAATAGAAGTCAAGTCTAGTTGGAGCACACGAATTAATGCTGGGTATAAAACCAGATCTGAAGAATTTTAAATCGTGTTGAGAAAAGACGAGTATTTGCTAAATAAAATGTAGACACCCAACATGCATGGAAGAAGTAAAGTCTCCTAGGAGCGTTTCCTATACCCACACGCCATTCCTTTCTGTAAACAAACGCTTGAATAAAATATTGAAGCAATAAAACAGTAGAATGTCAATTTAGAGTCTATCTCATGAAATTAGGACTAATTAATGGATATTGCCAAATCGTGACCGAAGCTGTGTAAAAAATCCCATTTTCTCGTACATTATTTCAAGAAGCGATTAATTTTATCCCTAAAGACAAATGAGTAGAGTCATCCTCCTGCGTAGCTGTAGTCTTCAGAGCCTAACTTAGCTGGTAGCGTTTGTGTATCTAAGAATAACGCACGTTTCATCTCTACGAACTAACTACTTTCTGTATTCCTTTAATCAACTTTCGTAGTAACAGTAATAATGAATTTCTAAATTTATTTTGAAACTGTTGATTTTTTTTATGATTTTAAACGAGGCGATACATGATAAGATAAATTGCATTTTGTTTTAGCACTACGGCTTTCTAAATTAAAGTACCAGGTTTGAGTCAACAAACCGAAAACCATCACGATTTTGCTTGAAGTTGAAACGACAGGGAAAACTATGGTGGTTTCCGAAAGTTTTTGGTTTACTCAGTCTTAGATGGCAAGATTTCATGACGTATAGTGGTGAATTTAAAAATACTGGATTTTGACAATTTCAATGCATATTGCAAGGCAGCCCCTAAAACCAGATAGGTACAATGAGACATCCTCTACAGCGTAGTCATTAAGTCCAACGGGTATTCGCTATCGCTAACTTTTTGTTCGTTTCTGTTTTAAGTCGCCTTAAAGAAGCTATATTTGATTCAGAGACGTTGGATGTGAAATGAAATAAAATTAAACAGATTAAAATACAGAAATGTAGAGAAAGAAACCATAAATTATCATCATCATAAACTCTTAGAAGGTTGTATCTTCCTACTACTCCATCCATTCATTCTGTATAAATTTTCTATACCAATGAGGATTTTTGAACTCCTAAATTTACATTTTAGCAATGGCAACAAACCACTCAGTCTAAATTACGTTGAAGTTACGCTAAGATTTACGTCCTGATCTCTTGGTGGATTTTTTTCTTCATAGAAATATGCCTAAACCCAATAGTTGAGCTGCTTAAACTCATATTTCTATCTGGTTGGACTGAAAAATTATAGTGGATGTTTATTTATGCCAATACCTGGTATTTGTGATCATGGAACGAACGAACCTATGGGAGCTTCAAATGCTATAAAATTTTGTAAGAACACGTAAAATATGTACTCTATATAAACCAAAACCTGTCCATGCATGTTATCCATGCATGACGGTCTGACTAGTTAGTACATTTGTATTGCTGAAGCTATTACATCAGTCTGTATGTCTATAATCTGTAACTGGTTCCAAATCTAAAGCACGTATAATATAAACGTTACCGAGGTATCACAAACTCATGTGTACTTTTAAGTAAAAAACTTAAAATATGGAAGACAGGGTTTTACGCAGGAACATGAGATGAGATACTAATTTTCCTCCATACAGTTTCGTAAAATCTGCAAAAACTAATTAATCTGATTTAAACTTTAAAAAACATGATAGGATATGGAAAGATTATAGTCCAGCAAGCGATCCACTGGTGTAATTACCCGCAGATTATTTACATTATTAGTGACCTGTGGCTCTCGTGTGCGTGCGTAATGACAGCAAGTACAATTGTGGTAATAGAGGTAGTAATAAAAATTACTAGTAAGTAAGATTAGTTAAAATCATATTTAGTTAGTTAGTGGTTACAGTGCTTTACACGCATTACCATATATACGTACAGTATTGACTTGGTTGGCTTAAAAACTTGACGTTTGTGGCCATTTGTGTACAATAATAGCCACTGATATGAACCAACTGCTTATAGAACAGTACAAGTACAACTATTTCCAGATTCTTTTTCCACATTGCCATTTCCTGCATATGTAAAGGTAGCTCGTTGTACTGCAGCCATAAATACCCCAGCCAGCGCTCTGAAAATGGTACATTGCAAAATTTTGGAAGTGCGAGTAATAGTATGTAATATTTTATTGGTTTTAAACACGGCAGAAAGAAGGGCAAAGTTGCAGATGTTTCGTTTCGTTATAGATGCCTAAAATAATCTTGAACAAGACATTCTTTCTTTGATTTCCCAAGAGTAAGTATCCCCAAACTTCATCCTCAGTGCACTACGACTATTACTAGACAGAGTCATGTTTTTACTCCGAACAGCTTCACAACAGACGATCGCTCGACCCTTCATCTTCCCTAGTACCAGTTCTGTGTAAATCATACCTCATTATCGACAAAACGTAGACCTTAGATACACGAACGTTGCATATATTTTTCAGATAAGCAGGAAGTATGAAATAAGGTTACAACTTATCCTAACCCATTTCCTATACTTAAGCAAGTAAGCAATAAAGAACAAGTTGGTAGGCAGATAGTGCCGATTGGAAATAAGAGTGAAAGAAGGGCTTTGATTTAATACCTTTCTTGAATTCCTCTCGTTACGCGTAGCATAGTTAAGTTATTTTTACGACGAACGCAACGAACCAGCGAGGGACTTCTGTAAAGGCAACTAAGTGATCTGGCGTAGAAGAGAGAATACGCAAATCTACAGATCTTCTTGATGAGATTGGGATCTTCGTTTTTTATTATTTTATGTTAGAGTGATTCTGTTCATGACAGAAAAGTTACAAGCGAGGAATCCCTTTGTATGGTGATAAGCCGATGGTAATCGTCTACGATAATGATACCTTTTGGAGATGCTTTCAGTAATAATGTGGTGTTGAGATGGGGACTGATGGTTCATTATTTTATACAAGTCTTTCCTCATCCAACTACACACACGTCGAATCGAGGTAGTAGTTTGTGTGGAGGTGAGGTGTGGAACATGATACTTCAACCAAGCAACCAAGTTGTTGATGAGCAATTGGAAGGAAGACAAAAATCTTCTGGTGACAAATTGGTCCTGAGAAAATCTGTCACTTTCATACCCTTCTTTACTTTCATGTCAGTGTCTCATTTTACATTATTCCCTTAAAAGATGACAATTCTTAGGTTCTGCCCTTTCTGGTGGAAAATTATTTTCACTCACCTCATGCTTCACTTTCCTTTACCACTCACCGCTGCTCAACTTAAAAAGAAGCAGTAGAATACTATAAATTTATGAATGTGTCATGTGTCGGTCCAATATAATGTTTCAGAGCTCTTGGGATTGCCAGCAAAAGCGTTTTAAGTTCGTTAATTCCAATTCCAACTCAATCGGACTAAAATTAAACTGTTTCCTGATGGCTGCTTTTGTGATGCTGAATGTCTTGAAACATTCTGTACTCTTTTGAACTCTGTATTTGGAGCCAAGCTATCTAATTTAATGTTATATTGTTGGAATTGTGTCTAAGTAAAATGGAAATAATAGCTCCAACACGCAATCATAAGCGGGGAAGGCGTCCAGGCATACTTGTTCTCTTATTATGTATTTTTTTGAAAAGCATCAGTAGTTTAGAACTCTATAGGAGATTTCGCAACATAACGATTATGCTGGATTTCCTAGTGATACAGTAAAATGTATTCCTAAGGTCCCTGGATTGGTTAAGTGCTTAGTACGAGAAAGACGATTCGATAACCAGAAGCTGAAATTGTGCAGACTCGGTCCATAAAATTTCATATGATTGAGAATAGTGGTCACTTTTGGACTCAAAATGATCCAACTCTGAGGCTAATAACTGGATTAAATCTTCCAACCTCAGGTCTTTTATTTTAACAGGATCATTTCTCAATCTAATTGGACACTACACGCAACTGGAAGGAAGTAATAATAATGTGTAAACCAACATAGTGTCAAGCAGACAGAAGGTGACACCCTTAGCCCATCTTATTATACACCCTCACCAGTTCTGTTGGACATCCAAAGACAAAAGATCACTCTTGTACAGCCTAAGCCGTTAAGCTGCTTATTAATAGATAAAAGAAATTTTTTAGAAAGTACAAGTGTATCTCCTAGAACCTCTGTTACATGCGTATAATTAGTGAAGAAAAGAAATTCAAAGAAGACAAAAAGTTACGAACATCTAGGGAAAAGCCAGTTTATGTCTACAGCTACAGACTACAGAAAATGGGTTTCTTGTAGAGTGCCTTCATCTATGATCATTAAAATGATCACCCCTACTTTATTGTGCTCAAGTGAACGAGTAATTAACATTGCTTGCCTACATGCTCTTCTCCAAAACCAACCAAATGCTACAAGCAGTCTAAAGAAGTTGGCTAGTCTAGATCAATCGATTGATCCGTGACAAAGTTTCTTAAATGGTATAATTTGCCCACTTCGTCTCCTTAAGTGCTTTTTGCGATAAGTAAGGAACCTAGCCTTACAACATATTGCTGCCCGTGTTCAAAATGAACGTAGCCAAAACACCCTCCTTCACCTCTCACCACCTTCAAATGAGACAAAAATCTCGACCAAAACTTAAGTCTCATCATCCTATTCCATCATTCACAGAATGATACTGGGACCTCAAGGGTTCCTGTGAAAGTCAAGCCTGGTCTTTGCTACACAGCATTAGTACAAAAGAATTGACGGGGTCGAGCTCCCGTTCAGCATACAGGATGTCCAGAAAGCGAAGCTACTGGATAAATGAACTTTTGTATGAGGCAGATTGGTTTTCCAGGAAAGTTGAGCTCGGTTGGAAAAAAATCCACTCCCAGTGGGCCCCAAGGTTTCCAGTGACCACCTGGCTAGCATGGGTCACCAATACAGGAAGCGGTCAGCCGAAGGTTTGTGGAACAGAATCCGAAGAAGAATCCATGTCCTCTGAAGAAGATTGCAAATCAGCTGGGGTTGAGTTGGACAGTAAGGAACGGCGTAGAGGTCCTTGGCAACTTTTGCAGAGTGAAGTGAGTGAATTTGCGAAGTTGCTCTTTCTCAATAGTCTGGTTTTTGCACTTGTAGTTTTGTTCTTGCTGCTTCTGCTCCTTAGCCCAAGTTCTAGCAATGATCCACCCGTTCCCAACGTTGGGTTTTTTTCTCGCCTAGCTCAGGCTATGTCAATACCAGTCAGTCGACTGTTGGTTGATGCAGAGCGAGCAGTGTCATTTGCTCTTAGTGTCTCGTGTACCCTCATCTGCAGCTCATGTGGTCTCACGCTCTACCTTTTCTTGCTCTATCAGAGAGCCGAGACCCTTTTGACCCACCCTGTCCAGAGAAATACTAACTGTGGCCGTATCAAAAGGTTAAACTGGATACTCGGAACTGGAGTTCGTACCAGGGACCCCCGACATGGGTCAACTGGTGGGAATAGTGTCCTCCTTCCGATAATTCCTTTAGTAGAAGAAGCGAACCCCCAAGAATCCTATGATATTTATGGAGGTACATTTCACCCAGGATATTTCAGAAAATTTGCCCGTCCAGAAAGAGTTCTGTTTCCCCTGTTTTGGACATCTCTGCTGGCCGACTACCACTTTCATAATTGTGGAATAGCTCATGCTATTTCCGTGGCAGGAGCTATTAAGCTTCTGAATTGCTACCATCATTATTTTCAATACGAAAGCGTCAACCAGTCCAAGAACAAAAGTGATAGGGGCTGCAGTTTTGGATGTGATGGTGGTTGTGACGAAGGAGACACTAAATCCCTTGCCACTAGCAGTAGTACTGGCATTAAAAGCCATAAAGAGTCTCCAAGACGTAATACTACGGCTATTCCTCATACAACTTGTAATCTTGCTCGAGCAGAAATTGACTTTGACTCTGAAACTTGTAAATCCCATTCTTGTTCTGTGCTCGGTAATAGTGGATGTGGCTGCGACCCTAAGCGGCTGCATGTTAATATTTACTCATCCGTGGGGCTACGGACATCTAAAATTTACGAGGAGTTCTGGTTATTCTCATCATCTAAAGTTTCACTTGGATTTCTTCTGTATTTTATTCTAATTCGTAGGCTAGGATCCTTAGTTTGGCCAACTTTTCCAGTAATCACACACTTTCTTGGTATATTTGGCCTTCTCCTTGGAGAGCTGTGCATGCAAAATCTTAGCCCTTCTCTTGTCGCGAAAAATAATCAAGAGGGAAATAGCAAATGTGGTTGCCCAGCCATAATAAAGCACACGTCAAAGAAAGAGATTGAATCGGTTGCCAGTACTAGTTCTAGTACCCTTGTAGATGAATCCCCGAGACGAACATTGCAAAAAAGCTTAAAACATCTGGACCGTAGAAGAAAAAGTGGCAATCCTAGTTTCCACTACCCTCTTAGTAGGCTTAGTCTTCAGTGTTGTGACAGTAGTGAGCTGAGTGAAACTACCAGATCTTCGAATCTAAGTCACAGGCCAATCACCAGTAGGAACAGTAGAAGAGACAGCTTTTGTGTTGAGCGAGATATTTTACTGAGAAGTTCAGAAATCCTTGATCCATTTACTGAAGAAACTATTGGAAATAAAAACGTGTTTAAACTTGTGGAACAGCATGATACAGCCCATTCTTTGGCAAACTCGAATGCTACATTTACTCTGCTGAAGACAAATGCTAAGACAAAAGTCTCATCTGGCCTTAATCAGGATCCCATAAACGATAATATCCCGTACCCCTCATTTTCCAGTCGTAAAGACCGACAAGTTAAGGCTTGTGTAAGTGGTTCTTCCAGTGGAGGTGGTGGCAGCAATCCAGAAAATCCCAATAGAAATAGAGCAGAGGCTTACTCGTCATCATTAAGGGCTAATCTGGGGCCAGGATCCCATTCCTTTCTACAAGACAACAAGGATGGCTCGCTCGAAAATGTGGAGGAAATACCATTAGTAAACATAGCCGAAACCACACCAATCGTGGGGATTAGTAGGGGAGTCCCCACAAACGGGTACGCAAGTAGTCCTCCATCCAAACGCTTGTTTCGAAGTGGAAGTCAGTGTCTGATTAGCAGTGGATTCTTCAACAATTGTAGCAAAATGAGACGAACATCCCTGCCAGCGGCCCTTCCAGCTCAGCGATCCTCAATTCATCATGTAAGGAAAATTTTACTCTACTATTATATTTCTTAATAGTCTCTTTTTGCAGGCAAAGCTTTTCTGATTGTCCTTTAATATTGCAATGCTAATCCAACTGGTTACTATCAAGGGAAACTTCTGTCTTAAATATATAAGCTACATTAAAAAACTGTTTTAAAATCTCCGAATCTCGATGCATGTGTATGAAGCTTTTATGACGTATGCAGTTGTATGAGTATGTCATACTGTATACTGCATCAAAGCGTTTTTGCTGTTATTGGTTAATTTTCATGGAAATATTAAAGTATCTTAGTCATCAGTAAAGAATTGGAAAACTTCCTATTATTACGGATACGTTTTTCTGTTACGACTCAAACATGCACCTCGCTCTGCCTATAATATACTTGATCCAACGATCTGAAAAATCATCAGCAATTCCGTCATATACTTATACTGATGATATTGACGTAAAAGGAAAACCAGGAGAGATTATTAATTACGGAACACTATGGTTAAGCAACAGAGAATCTTAGATCGTGTAAAATGTCAATGTCAATGGTGCATTTCATTTATCAAATTAATTTCAATAAGTCTCAAGTCTCAGCAGGACAAGCATTATGTTTGTGATACGCTTGTTAACTACCGTATTACCCATTTTAATTCCCCTGGGGAATTATTTCTTCAAACCCCGATTTACCATGCGGAATTGGGGGAGATCCTCAATATTTTGTAGTTTTACTTCAATATTTTACTTAAAAACCGAATTTTATCCGAGGGTCGGATTCAAACGCATAATACGATACCTACAGTATTTAAGGAACTAATTCTCCCCTTTAATAGTTTCTCCCTATAAATAATTCCCCCTGTCCTTTCCATGTTAAAAATGTCAGTTAGGCGTTTTAAAATTTTTTCTTGCTTTTTTACCCTGGAAGTACGGTAGTAGGGTTGACTTCTAATGTGTTTTAACCTATATTTGTTGCATGGAAGAGTAATTATTTATCTCAAATTACATTACTTAAATGATTTCTGACATGACTATGATAAGCAGCAATTAAACTAAACCCAAATAACCATACTTAAACTCGATTAAATAAATAACTCGAACGGTTAGACGGATGTCCTTCCATAAATTCATTCATCGCTATCAAAACGCAACCAACAACATGTTTGTACATACTTTGAGGTATTAACAACTCCCATCAACTTTGATTTCTTCTTATAATTTGATTTGAATCAATTAAAAATGGAATCGAGAGTAAAAAGGAGTCTCTTTTTACTACTGTACTATTATGAATTCAGAGATTCAAGAGACTCCAGAGATAAATAAATCAAAGGGGTCAAGCAGGCAGAAGTTTAGTGATAAAAAGTGGCTAACATGCACCATGCACCTAATAAAAGAAATAAAAGAATACGTACTCATCATCATCTCTATAACCTTAATGCTATGTATCATGCAATTGAACAGAAGTTACTTCTGTATTATTACGATAGATCTCATAAAAAGTATATCAAAAATTTAAGTTTTTTCTCGAAATTTAGAAAAATTTAGAGTGTAAAGTTGATTATTCACTATCGAATTACACTGTTTCTCCAAAGAGGTAGAACTTGAACTTGTAAGATCTTCTAATTAAACTAAAACCACTATATTAGGTAGGATAGATCTCGAAAGAGTAAACAAATTAAATTTTTTCTCAAAATTTTGAAAATTTTTAAAACATGTTTTCCGATTTTCAAAAATAAATTCCACAGTCTAACTCGAAATGTCAAGGGGAGTTCAAAACTGTATTCCGTTAGAAAATGATAATTTAGAGAGGATTTTGCATCGTTACATACATATAGACAGACAGGCACAAGATTAGCATCATTCAATTTAACAATTTTAACAATAACCATCTATCTTTGCGAATTATCCCGTGACTTAACTTCTCCCTTGACTTCTCAGAAAGATCCTGAAGCATCGGTTCATGTCACGTCAGATCGGCACTTTGAGTGAAAATACACAGTGCTGTTGGATAAACAACTATTGGTTCATCTAAAAATATAACGAACTCGTTTTTGCAGTCAGTCGTATTTCTAAGCAGACATAGGATGGCAGTTGAATAATAAGCAGTAAAGGCAATGCATATAATTCGTATACGACTAGTTTTATTGCATTATACTTAAAATTGTGTTCAATTGTCAATTAGGGGTTTCATTCCCAGTATCAACAGAGAACTGCTGCTTTTATTTGAATCTTTAATCAAATATTCGCTTCGTTGACACTTATTCTGCATTTCGGTAGTCAACAACGACAGTTTTGCGTGTCCGGTCCGTATCCAGAGTAACTTACCGTAATGGATGGTTTGTTGGTGAATATGTCTAAACATGGCACAAAGCTTACCTTCCCAACGTGCATGCTCACCCGTTGTGTAGAGGAGGATAGAAGTTTGTGACAAGTTGTTAGATTACTCGCTGCTAAGCCCATTTCCTGCATGTCACAATTAATATGCAATATTGCAATATAAACCTGTAGAGTGCAAACGCACGGTGACACTGACAGTTAGTGCTGGTGCTCAATACACAATTAATGGGCAGTGATGCGACGTCACATGGAACATTGATAACGTTACCCTGGTTTACTTTCTCATGCAATCGCTCAGTGCAGTTGTCCATGTCAAAACTACGAGCAGTTTTAGTCAAGTATTCCTTCAAGTTACCGTATATAGGCCCGGGCTACTAATTAATTTTTCAGTTTTTGGGGGTCAAACTTAACATACAATTAAAGGGGGCTTATGGGAGGGTAATTAACACTGTCGCAAAAAATACAATACACGCCTGAATTATGACACTTGAAACAAATAGTTCATCGCGAGGTTGCGTATAATGCATATCTTTGATACATGATTTTACCTCCTCTTCACTTATTACTGAAGGATATTTATCATTATCCTTACTATTATCATAATTAAAATTAGCACCATAAGTAATAATATCATTTAACAGCAAATTTTTATTGCCAGAGCTTAATCAATTGCACCTTTATCTGACTTCTTTTTACCTTTTACCTCTACTACACAGATAGGAGTATTTTGTTTTCTTCTTAATTTAATAATAAGGTCAACAGTATCCCAAGGATTACTTCAGCAAGTCGATTGTTTGAATTTGTTTGAAAAATACTCCTTTTTGTAACGACTAGTATCGACATTGACTTTATTCCTAAAAGTCCTATATTGCTTCCAGCTTGCAGCCGTTAGCTTTTAAAGCAATATTATTCAGCTTATTTCTCTGCTTCAAGACTGGCTAAATCTGCAGTGAACCATGGACTTAATTTTCTATTTAACGAGTCTATTTTTATTTTTTATTTTTTTCAACTATTGATGTCTCTGCCAGTATATTTTTACTGTCGTGAATTGGCAAGCGTTCTACTAACTGAAACTAACTAGTAAGTATTGTACGTCTGGGTAGGCCACAAGAAATAAATCAATAGCCCTCAATTACTATCAAACTATTTTCACATTTGTGCTCAAGTCTGCTTTCAGCTATATTTATCTGGAGCAAGAGATAGGTGAGGTATGAGCTTGGTTTACCTGTATCGCATCTTACAACTGTTCGCAGTTTTATTCATCGGGCTTGTGATGTAGTATTAAAGCTACAGAAATAGTGACACAACAATAATTACTCGATAAAAACTTAAAAATTATTACGTATTTTACTATATTATATTTTTTACCGCTGAATCATCTTTAATTTTTCCCCTAAGTAATTAGTAATGAACACAAAAATGAATTTTATGAACTAGTCATTTGCCCTGGAGTGGGGATTATTTAACCCTGTGTCTCCACAGTAATAGTGGGTTAATACTAAATAATCTGAAGTCGTTTCCTAGTGCTGAATTTCATAATGCATAGTTAAGTACGGAAAAACAAATTCCCTTCTATGAAGTTCCGTAGTTCCGTTGTTTCAATGTACGACTCTGTTGTAACGAATCTCTTTAGCGAGAAATGATTTAATTGGACGGATATTAAATGAATAGATGTATTTTGAAGACTACTGCTTTCGAAAAAAAATTAGTGTGCGTTTTGTGCAAAAATTGAAAGATTATTCATGCATGTCGGCACTAGTTTGTCAAAATCATGTAAAACCGTTCATTGTCAGAAAGATATTGTGACGAAATTCTGTACTTTTTCTTGCTACACGGATACACAAACGTTGGGTTATCTAGAAGAAGAGTTTGGAAGAAGAGATGACTTTAACAATGGTCTTCAGTTGGAAGCTAAGCTTATATATGTGCAACCCTTATCCTCCCGTCGTCTTTTCATTCTTATATTACACTAGAAAAGTAAGAAGGTGTAAGTAACGGAGAAAATAAAAACTGTGCGATTACAACTATTCCACTAAGTGTTGAAATTGCTGGCTTGGTGAATCTATTTCATAGCAAACAATCAAAAAACGATACTCTGTGATGGTTCAAAATGCTATGTATGAATGTAGCAGTTACAGTAGTACCGTCTTTGATGCCGTTTGCTCGCCCTGGAATCGTGCATTTCCTTGATGCATGGAAAGTATGAATAAAATACTCAAGTTGTAAACTTCAAACGTTACTACTTCGACTCTCGCATATAATAATAGATCGTACCAATTTCCAGTAAGAGTTTTTCATATTCCTTGAACTAGTTCTTCAGAAAACCTTTCACATTATAACACGTCCGAATGACCATGAATAAGCAACCCAGGTTAAATGGACTCTATTTCTATGGTTCCTCCCGGTATATTTCTCTGTAAAGGATCGAGTTATTTCTCAGAGTATTTTGTGGGTTTACCCAGTGCCTATTCTAGCTTTAGTCCGGCCTGGTTCAAAACCAACAAGTAAGGCCTTTTTCCCCTTTTTCAGAATTTTTTAAAATCATCAAAGTATTGAAATACCGTAAGCATTAAGTAACCACTCGACTCTAATGCACCTTGAGCACTTTTTCGGATGCGGATTGCAAAATTTTTGGGTGCGATTGTATGCAAATGAGTTTTTACAATTGAAAACCTTACTAATCCACAAAATTTCAATCATAGCATAGACAATCTTTTGTATATGCAACCGTACAACTATTCAGCACAATTAATGACCTGCTTGACCCTAATTTGTCAAGTATTAACGTAAAAAATCTACTTTTATTCAGTTATACCTCATGAAAAATATATGTAAAACCTACACGGGTGCAGCTGCCCGAGCCCTGGAATTTTAGGCCTAGGGCTTAGTACAAAAAACAAGATGTGGGGACCCTGCCCCCAAACCCCCTGTTTTCTTACTTTCCATCCTGTCCGGCCTCTTTCAAACGCACAGTCTGTACAACTTCACGTTCGTTTTACGCAAACCTAGACACTGAAATTGTTCATAAGTTTCTACCCGTTGGGTTTTTCTGACCCCACGGGTCGTTAACTGTACCAATCGGTCCCAACTGTTGCACTGAACCTAGTTAGCGCAGTTTTCACCACACCAGTGCGAGCAGTTTCAGCCACATTAGTTGTTTTTGTCTAATCAGTGGGGTTTTTACGACCCCCACGGGTCTTTGCCGATTCGTCTCACCCTTTGCACAGCACCCAGTTAGCTAAGTTGCCATCAGTGTGCAAAGTGTCAGCCAAAGTGGCCGGGTAGGTTTGGAGTTATGGTGCGGACGGACGGCTCAGGCCATTTCATAAGCCCCTTGGATGGGCTAAAAATGATAATTTACATGGCAAATTTACAAGAACTTACAAATTATTTGATCGGATGTGTTTCGGTGTAGTTAAAAATTTTGGGTGCGTTTAGATGCAAATTATGCGGATTTAAGAAAATATTTTTATTTTATTTTTGAACAACGGTTTTAGACCGTGCCAGGTCGCCTTTTTGACGGCTCCAGGGTTTAGTTTAGTTTAGTGTGTTTATTCAGACCATAAAGTGGATCACAAGTATTTCAACATAGCATCAAACCCCTTAAGACGGGAAATACATGACACTACAAAACAATAATAAAATCAGACTAGATAAGTTAGATCAGATAATAAGTTAATTAAATAATTTTGGAAGCTGAACCCAGCAATTTGATAGTTATCCCTGTACATTAAATGTGCCATGAAAACAGAGTCACGTTAAAACACGATCAGGTCGTCTCAAAACAGCTATACTAAATAAAGCTAAAAAAAATACTGATGATAGAGAAACGGTGTAGTATAGAAGCCTGGCTGAATGCCTTATGCATAAGTATAATTCGAAATCGAGATGGAAGAGTGCAGATAAGTACAAAAAATAAACCAACGGTAATGCATGAAAGCATACTTTAGATATTTATGAAGCCCTCAATGGGAGATTGAGCAACCTCAGTTCTTACTTCACTGTGATAACGTCATATAAACTTCACCTTTTTAAGTTGGCAAAGCAAAAGCGTGTTAATCCTCAAGGTTTTTTGAGATCTCCAATCATTAACTATGATCATTTAATGTAGGCATGTCATGATCCCTTCTGTGATTAGATTACCTTCTAACCTGTAGAAAATAAAAGTTGTTTGTTATCCCCGAAAGGTATAGTAGCTTTTTCTTAAATCCTGTCTTGTCCGTCAAGTTATCTGCTGGTAGTACTGGACCAACTGGCTTGCTACTTGATACACAGGTAATCTGTACTGCTCCAAAGAGAAAAAACCGGTATGAGGTAAATACGCTGAAATCTAAACCATTGGTGATTCCTTTCCGCTAAACTGCCAACCAATAAACCAATTTCTATCATTACACGCGGAATAGACATAAATAACCATGTGGATGAAATACTTGAGAAATTGATTTGATTAGCCTTTGCTTCTGAGTTCAACATGCAAACTGCTTCTCTCCCTTTTTCTTAAAATCGAGAAACAGCTTTGATTCCTGATGCTTTCTACTCTTTGACTTGATTAAATTATTAGCCAAGCATCAAGCTAGCTGTTGAAACCACTGCTAAAAGCCCTGTCATGTCCATGTTAGATTGTGAAATTGTCTGTTCTCTACTGAGAACTGTCAGTAGGCGAGTATACTGGAAGAACTCATACCCGATTCCAGGCCAGGTTTTATTCCGGCTAGGAACTTACTTTTTTATTGTGACACTTTTTCGAAAGCATTGTAAATGTGTAGGCCAGGTCGGTGGTTTTTGAGTAATACTTCCCTACTAGATTGTGTATATTTTTCTATTCTGTATTCAAATGAGTGTAAACTGCGCTCTTGGATCATTGACCAATTTTCATCACACTATATGAAAAATAAAATATCATTTCAAAGAACTACGTGTAGGAATCACATAATCGGTTCCAAGTGCTTAATTGTGGTGTCGTTGGATAATATTATTAGGCTAGGTTCGGGTTGGTTAGGTCATAATCTATAAAGCCATTCTTATTACTAAATTAGAACATTGCATTAGACGATATAGGGTTCGATTGCAAATATGGTAACCATGATTAATTGATTGTCTCTAGTTCGCAAACATTTCAACTTATTGAAGATTTAATGAGATTCTGGGCCTTGTTTTCGCAATAGATAACAAGAATTGAATGGCTTTGCTTTCATCAAAGCAGTAGTCAATGTTCGTTTATAAATAATGGGGTTTGCAGTGTTAGTATAGTAGTCCTAGTTTTAATGCGGTTAACTACTGAAATGTGGCTGAAGTGACTAGACTTCTAAGAATCAGAGATTACGGAATCTCAATTGCAACATATTTATCAAACCCCTTCACAGCGCGCTGCAGCGTTAGTAAAGAACAATTAAAGTAGAATTTAGCATGGTATTGAGTATGCAAACAGCACAATTATTAATTACGTCGTTTTAGATGAGAGCTCTGGACTACCTGCTAAGTCTTGGTAAAATAGCAGCTAAAATAGGCCAAAACCGACTAAAAGCAAAACAGGCCCACTACAGGTTTAACAGGGTGCTGGACTTGGTGGCCTATGACTTGGTGGCCAACGACTTGGTGCCAACGACTTGGTGGCCAACGACTTGGTGGCAAAACACTTTAAATACTATGCTATCTAAAAATTAAAACAAAAGCGGCCAAATAATGCATAAAACTAATATAGTGTTTCCGGAAATCACTCCCCTAGGGAGTATATATTTCAAAGGAAAAATGGAAAAACTGCTAACATGAGTAAGATAGGTCAAATTTGTATTTTTAATATCGAAAGGTAAGAGGAGTTATTCCGGGGGGAGTAATAACCAGAAATACGTAAATAACGAAATTTGGCAGTGTCAGTGGTTAAAAAATCAGTACAAAATATCCGAAAAAAATTAAAAAACGGCTAGAATAATGCATACAACTTTACAAAAGCTAATGAGTGTATTCTTTAGAGTTTTTACATTTCAGTTTTAAAACTAAAGATTAAGGGATGGATAATTTTCATTTACTGAGAATGGCTTTCAAAAATTGTAATACATACTGTCAGACTGTAGATAGATATAGGTATGGGGAAATCGGATGCATGACTAATTAACAGTTGCCGTGAAATAATTATTAATAAAGTCTTTTACAGATAAAATACATTAAACTCTTCGGGTTTCTGTTTAAAAGTAAAGTATGCGTTGCTTTTGAGCAAAAAATGCTATTATATTTTTTGGCCAACAAGTCCATTTGCCACTAAGTCATTTGCCAACAAGTCGATGGCCACCAAATCCATTTGCCACTGAGTTGCTTTGCCACCAAGTCGCTGGACACTAAGTCGTTGGCCACTACGTCGTAGACTCAGTTTAACAAGCTGATACATATCTGACTTTTACTATTTTTGCTTGGAATTTTGTTGAAGGTTTAAAGTAAATCTTATAACAGTTCCGCTTTATAGAATCACTTCTATAAAGCTCAATCGTATTTCTGACCTTTTTCGAAAGGTTGAACCTAAGCAAGTTTAAAAATCAGGTTATGGAAAGCAAGCAACAGGCATACACAGCAGCAACATCTCCCAAAATAAACATCCTCTGACTTGGGAAAACGAACAAGGAGAACATTTATGTCTAACTCAAGAAGTACACCAGAGCGGAGTACTTACAAGAAGTAAGGTTGATTGGACTTGATATTCCAGGGATCACTTAAGTGAGAAAAATGTTTCCCAATAAAAAACAAACTGTATTATAACAGCTTTAGGCTTTTTCACCGTAAGGAGTTCGCTGAAGAAGTTTTAAATTAAAGCAGGTTCAAGATGATGAAGAATTTGTTTATAGAACTCGCTACTATTTTATCGACACACTAGTCCCGCGATCAAGATCTGGAGTAAGATTAAATTACCTCGTTATTTTCTTCCCTGGTTTAATTACCGTATTTCCCGATTTAATTCCCCTGGGGAACTATTTTTTCAAACTCCGATTTGCCATGGGGAATCAAACCGGGGTGGGTAATTATTCCGGGGTGAGGAATTATTCCGGGGTGAGGAATTATTATTTCAATCGAATTTTTTAGGACCCAGACTTTTTGGTAATTTTAGTAGTAATTTTAATTAAAAGTTCCACCAAAAAATATACTTTTTGAACTTTTTTTGTTGAATTTGTCTTCAAAAATGAAAAAATTAACCAGCCGTCCCCATTAATTCATAATTATTTTAAAACTGAAATTGAGTGAATAAGAATATGACATTAAACTAAAGAATATGAACCGCTTTAATAATAAAATTTCAGTTTAATTTTTTTAATGGCAATTGTAAAATACTACTAATTTTTTGTTTCAACTATGTTCATTATCTAAAGTAGTTCCTTAATCGAATTATCAAAAACATTTTAAATTTGAGTAAAAAACGCATTCTCTGCTTTTGCTAATTATAAATTAATTCGAAATTTTTATGGTAAAAAAACCCTTCTTAATTATTTTAGGTATTGCTCTTTTAAAACGGTTAAACATCCTTTGAGAAAGTTAACTTTCAATATCTCATTAAAAAAGCTTCAATTTGAGGGATCGGAATTTTTCCCCATGGGGAATTATTTCGGGGGAGGGGGGAATTAAATCGGGAAATACGGTATTTCTATTACCAACTATCCAATATAAGATGTAGTCGATAAAGCTAACAGCAATTAATACGAATAAGGAAGTGAGGTCGTCGTCTTAATCTTTAATTAAAGAGCACGACTTTCCTATTTAATGCTCTTTATCTGTTGTGGTTGAAATAAATGTGTATACAGTAAAAGTAAGCTTTTGACAAAGGTAAAAGAGTCACTGAAACGTTCCTTCCTTCTCCATACTCCATCTCTTTCATCATTAGGCTTCAGATTTTAATTACGGCTGATAATTAATTCCAATTCACTCAAAGGGAATCCAACACGGCTTTTCAAAGTTGTACGACTTCAATGGCAGAAAAGTCTAGAGAAAGCCGTGATACAGAGAGCCAGGCTCAAAAGATATGCATTCGTAAAGAGCATAGTAAAATAAGATGAGCACTTACAAAATACAATAGAGCTAGCAAGCAGGGAACAGCCAGACTTGGTTTCGCCTGCCAAAGCTCCCAGCTTTGTTAAGTTCAATATAATTTTGCTAACATGGGTATAGACTCTTGTTTCTACTTTACTTATTTCTCGAAATAGTTCCCCCTTATAATTGCACATGGGGTTCAGGCCATTTAACGTAGTAATTTACTTCCCGGAATAATTCCCTCTTAGGAAGTTCCCCATATCGATTCTACTGAAGATATTTTTGACAAGCAAGTCCAAGAAAGTTTCTTATTGTGTCTGTGTCAATCTTTCATTTGGGACTATAAACTTGATCGGGAGAGAGAGGAAGATGAAATCGAAAAATTGAGACACCTTTTTACTATCACTTATCAATTTTGAAAGTTAGTTCTCATACAAATTGCATTACAAGTTAATTTAGTATGCAAAATATTCACATCTTGTGCTTGTATTGGATGCATTGAATTAAAATCTTGCTGGCAAATTAACAGCAGGAAAATTAGTTCTTAAAAAATGTTTCTAATAAATAATTCTAATTATTAGCACCTTTGCAAATCTGAAGAAAATTCACTTAGAAAATATTTTAATAAATTGTTAAAAAGAGAGTCGACTTTTGAATAACAACTTTTAGCGAAATACATGAGTAAAACTACAAAATATTGAGGTTCGAAGTGCAAATTTGGTTAATCGTAACAGGATTTGCTTTCGCTAAGTAGTTTATTGGCGGTGGTAACAAGCCCTCCATAATAGTTTCTACCCGGTACGGTATAGTCGGGGTTTGAAGCAATAATTCCCCCGGGTAATTAAAATGGGAAATACCGTATTGCTTCCTCATTTGGTTCCCAACCATCCATTTTCCTTCGTAATGATGATGATAGTGTCGTTTTTTGTATACTAACTATGTCTTATATAGCATCGTCAACGCTGGAAGCTTTAACAAGCAGTGGTAGTTGTGTCTTCTTGATGATCGGAAGGTTTGGATGCCTTGTTGGGAAGTCTCTCCCTCCCACCCATATGCATCTCTATTTCTTCATTATCCACTTCTTTCTATACAGTCGTTCTCGTTATTGCATTCACATGACGCTACAGGGAGATTGTGGAAAATAAGACGGGAGCCTGTCTTCCGTAGGAGATAGTATAAGTAGAAATGTACCACAGTACCAGAAGTACTCGGTAGTACTGCCTACCTCCAGCGGAATATTTACATATAACATGTAATATGTGTGTTCCTCAATGTATGTGGAGAAAGGATAGATGTAGGCTTAATTTGGTGGAGAAAGGGAGATTTTGGGCTGTGCAAGTTGGAGATTTGATCCTGGTTCATCTTCTTCCCTCAGCCAGGACCAACTTTCTTTTCCAGAGAGAGTTCTTAGACTTGAAGCCTTCCAGTCTCAATCTCACTTCCCTTTCGGCCTATGGCTCTCTTTCCTCTCTGCCTAAAAATTTAGTCAATATGTAGATTACTACCTATCAATATCAAGCTTGGCATAGAACTGCAAGTAGGTACGGAAGGCTTAGAGGGTTCTCTCTTGTTTTAGTTCAACTATACTCAAGTCACAACAAGACTACTTACTACCCGTACAATAAATTGTTAACTCTAGCATTTTCAAATACTGCTTTGTATTATTACTTTATATTGAGCTAGCTGTTGGATGTAAAGTTAAAGCAGTACTGACTAAGTCAGGTCCAGTGAAGTTTTAGATTATGTAGAACTTACAATGCAATGCTCCTCCATTTACTCAGTTGAAGTTAATTTGAGCGATAGAATATTTCCTCTCAACCTCGATACGATTCGGATTCAATTTAGATTCCGACCTCAGGAATAACAATAAGATTGATTTTCCTCTCTCTCACTCAAATTCAATCTCTAAGGGCCGGCTACCCTTTCGTACTCTTCTTCACTTCCGTTTGCAACTGAAAGTGAGATCCTTTTTGGTACTGGCCCTGGCCCTATTTTCCACAACGGAGCAGCAGATCGTATGGCATGTGACGAAGTTGTGAGTATCCTATCCATTTTTTTTTGTAGGGGTCTAAGTTGGATATGCTTTTAAAAAGACTGTTCTGCTCTAATTTCTTCATTGGCAAATATTTTGAGTGAATTTCTATTGGGTTCTTGGTCTCTATGTGGCCATAAATATTTAAGGAACTAGATAAGTGATTTGAAGATGAGTAGGTAGATAGATTACGAGATTTCAGCCGCAAGGAATCACGGTAAAGTACAGACAAAAAGATGTACGAGTAGGGCTGGAATATGATGATGATTGTGGATTGTGGTATTTCCTCTATTAAAACCACACCTATAGGTAATCCTTGTACGGTGACTGTACTCAAAGTACCAGTGTGTAAATCCTGATAACTCAAGCATATAAAAGTAGAAAAACGGAATATGAAGGAAGAATGTTTCATGGTTTTCTAAATAAAGTCTTAGGCGTTGGAACACTTCAAGATGCTTGAACACCAACTAAAACCGGGTGGATTTTAAAGTTTGCACGATTCGTGATAAACAATTTTACGATCGTAATTGATCTACAGTACCTTTTCATTTTAAAAATCCAGGCCCAGGCTGCTACCGTGTAGTTGTTCCTTAATAATATGCTAAATCTTATTGCATAAAGTTGATTCAGACATGTTGATCAGGTTGCAAGGGACTCTATGGGTTCTGGGATATAATCGTAATAATAAAATAATCAAAACCAATATGCATAGGATAGCTGCAAAAAGATAGCAATACAGTAAGAGTATATATTTGTGGCGAAATACAAGCAGTCATGTTAAATTAAATGTAACTAAATATAGTAACAGAAATCAACAGAATTATTAAAAGAAATCACATTAGATTATATTTTTAATATTAGTCCATATCCTATTAATGAATGTTTATGCATAGGATAGCAGTAAAACTGAAGCGAGCAGTGATATTGCTACTGCCAGAAGAAAAGATGAAACATTTTGATTCTCGACAACTTACAATAACCAGGTTGAATAGGTTTCTTCAAAATTCAACCTCGGCATAATATTTTCGAAATCAGTTTGCTTGAAGCATGACCAGCCTTTGTAATTTTAATACCAACGGACAAAACGACGCATTGCTAATATTACGATATTTTTTACGTAATTTATTATTCAATAGGCGGATAAGCCAGTCAGCGAGTAACTGCTTATCGGCTGACCAGTGGACTGGTCTAGTGACTATGGATCTATTATAAGGTCTAAGAGCGCACGCAAACAGATCAAACCCAATTGTCTATATCCGCTAGACTTGAAACCAAGATCGGTCAAGGTTTACTGCAGTGCAGTGCCACAGTTTTGACATTTTTAAGGTCGAGAGGCACAGCCACTCCAAGCAAATCCTAATTATATGCAACCTCAATTGCTAGGTTAATACCTTTTATTTGAAACCAAGATAGACAAAGGTTTACTGTAGCTTTGGGCAGTTTATCTCTTAATCTACCTCAGGTGGGTTGATTAGGCCAATGGCCATTCGGCTTTACACCAGCTTTATAATAGTGATTCTCACTTGGAATTTTAGTCTTGGCAGATGCTTTTCAACTTAAATTTTATTACTAAAATGGTTGATAGATGATACAACGCGTTTTGATTAAATAATTTTTCGATACAATATTTCATAGGTGAAAGCTTCTGTATTGTTCGGATTTTACGAAACGATAGATGATGGGTCAATGTCATAACTTTTATGGCATTTCATGGCAATAGAACGTCAGCTTGACTGGATGGAGTATATTGCTTTCGGGCCATCTGACACTGCACTGTATTGTCAAATGTCATTGATTATATAGTGAAAGTGAGAACTAACCTTAATCAACCAGAAGTTGGCTGACAATTACGTTAGTCAAGGTCCAGGTTGAAGTTGCATTGAAACAACAACGTGGCTAGGGTTGTTGCGATAAAATAATATGCTTAAGCTTCCATTTTTTGTCTAAATAAGAACCGTGCTGTTCCTTAGCTGTGAGTCCTTAAACGACCCTTCTAAAATTAATCCCGTAGGTCTACTTTACTTCAGTTGCTGACGCTTAACGAAATTAGGGTGAGTTCAAAATATGCAAGAGCACCATTGAAGTTTCACGGTGCTTCAAAAAGGACAGGTTGTTATGACTTTGGTTGATTGCATTCGCCATCCGCATGATATCTCCGCCCCCACTCCTCCGATTTATTTCAAACTTCTGTCTATGTTGCCTACTTGTCCTCTTCTGACCTCTAAGTTTACAGTAAAGCCCTCGGTTTTTTCAATAATTTGATTTAGAAAAATGTCTTTAAGGAAAGAAGTTTACAGTGGTAGCAGCGATAATGCCTCTGCAGAGCTCTGTAGTCTGTTTGAAAATTGGATGAGAATTGAAAGAGGAGCTAACAGTGTTACAGACAATCATGCAAACAAACATGTTTATCAAGGTTTATTAGTAATATATATACTCCGTAGTAATTAATTATAGAGCAGTAAGTCAGCTGTATGCTTTAGCTACGTGATCCTACTAACAGTGGATAAGTAAGTATACGTCTAAAATGGAGATAAAGTGAAAGCTACTCGTCATACGAAAAGCTTAATGGCGATGAAATGACGATAAGACTAATCTTTTAAACTGACGTCAATCCCGTCGAAACACAAACTCCCGTGCTCTGTGGCCTTAGCTTCGTCTACTTTATTTCCTTTCGCTATAAACCGCTCTACATGTTGTGGTTTTTTGTTGTAGCAGAGTAGTGTATGTAGTAATCCATTTACACACACCCAGAATTATTAGGTATTACTTTTCTAAACCTAACATATTCTGTTCAAGAAAGTTTTTCCTTTCCTGTAGGTCTTATATTCAGACTACACTACTTTGTTGGGACTTTTAGCCAAACGAACTTGCTTGTTAATGCTCTTTGCTCCACACACGACGAGGTTTAAAGGTCGGGGTCGGAACAAAATCAACGTGTGTTAGTTTATATCCTTAACCTGTCAACTAATTCAACCTTTGTGCAACTATTTCAGCCCGTCGATCTGTTAGTGTTATGGTAGTTTAGTGTGGATATAGTGTATTTTCCCTCATAGAAAGCGAACTTTTCTCCTGTTCTTTGGTTCCTTTTGAAATTCATAATCCTATAGTTTGTAATTATTTATTTTAACAGCAACCATATTTAAAACATCTATTATTTAAATCTACAGCTATCGTAGATCAAGACGACAAGTAAAACTACTGTGATATATTTTAAGTTGGTAATTAAATTAAGCTAACTGTCAACTATTGCGTTCTCCTGGACAGTATATGACTAGCGAGTATTATTCATGCATAAATAGTAAAGATGGTTTTAACCTGGTTTGATAGTTAGTTCACCAGCCAAAAATGATGTGTCATATATTATCTTCTCTTTTACCTTTTTAAATACTATTATGATGTTACAGCATCTGAATATAGCTGAATGACCAAAACAACTGCAGATAAAGAGTTTCAGCCTCTCAACGCCGTGATTTTGTCACGTCATCATCCGGGTGGGTAAATGCAAGCGTGCGAATCGTTTAAATGAAACGAAAAATCACGAATTAGGTGGACATGAGACATTAGTTTGTGATCATTCATTCGCAATTTACATGATGTATCGTTTTGTGTAGAAGAGTCAATAAGGTGATTAAAGTAAGAGAATGTATCAACCTTTTGTTTTGGAGGAATTTTTAAGCCAGCAGCTTTTTCCTTTTGACTCATTACCACTACTGGTTCTGGCGTGATAGGAAATAATGTAATTTTCAATTTGAAAATAATTAACACCCAATACAATGTTTTCTCAGCCCTTCTAAATTCGATGTTACAAGAATTAAAATCAGACAAGCATTGACAGGCAAATGCCGATATTTCCTTACTGAATGACGAGTGACGCTTCAAGGGTGACTTGTTATTTAAAACGTCTAATAGGCAGAGATGAGCTCTCCATCCTGCAGACCGTAAAACGGCTTGATGCATAATAGGTCATAAAAGATTTATGATGAAGAGCGGTATTAGAATTTTATGTGTACCCTTTTGGAGCAGATGTTGATATTAATATTTGTAGCTGGGTTTCGAAAGCAGCTTAGAATTTAAATAAATATAACCCTTTATTTTACCCTTATAAAGAATTTAAAGAAGTGTGTGTTAGAGCGTGCGATATGCTAGCTGTATTTCACTTCAAGAGGAAAGCCTAGACCTGCAATATTTTATTTTCATGAAAGTTTGAGCTAAAGCTAGTTAAAAGTTTCGTGCAGAGTTCTGCCTATTTTTTCCCAACGCACATCATCATCACATCACACTCTTATTTCCTTCATCCTGCAAACATAAGAGTGCTGTAATATATTAGAAAATACATCGATTTATAATATGAGGTCTCATCTATGCCATAATGATATTTTCCCCAGATATATCTCTATTTCGGGTGAATAGGATTTGAAGTTTCTGCGTGATCGAGCCAAGGATCGAAATTCACTAACATTATAATGGAGTCGAATGACATTTTATTGCACGAACAGCGGAAGTATAACTGTATTAATATGCTCAACTACATTATTCATAAAAGTTGTCTTCCTACACCTATTTAAACACCAGCATAAGCTAAGTGCTACGCGTTGTTCAAATTACTCGAGTCAGTCAGTGTTAATACCTGTAGTTGCGTGTCATGTTATCCACTCTTTCATGCAGTTGAACTCTTTCCTTGACGTTGAGCGTCTTAGATTTCACGACTTGGTGGGAATGTTTCCAGTTTCTAGCGTCCAGGTTGTTGTTTATACTATAGTAATCATGATACGATGTGCAGCATCGGAACTGAAAGCAGTCGATCGGACCAACGTAACCTTTGGAGTTTGAGACATAAGATACTAGGCGATTAAACCTATTCACAAACGGACTAGAATCGAAGGGCACACCCACTCCGCTAACCGGAATTGTGTACAACCGCAAGGTTTAGGTTAATACATTTTATTTGACACCAAGACGGTCAAACTCGGTCAACGTTTACTGTAGGGTAGTGTGATCCCACGTTTTACGTTTTGACCTTTTTTGCCCCCTTTTCCATTGTAGGGGGAGCATCATGATTGCACAATACAGATACAAGATACGACGAAATTGGATTACGGAATTTCTTATCTGAAACTATGGAAATAGTACTAATGAGAATTAAGTTTTGAAAATAGGAAATATTGGTCGAGACTTCATTTACAGAAAAAAGCAGTTTCATGAGAAATGTTACATACTTTGTGGCCCTTGCTCTGGTCGCGAAAAGAAGTTAAATTTTTTGTAGTCTTGTCGGGTATGGGTATTGTTTAACTTTACTTTGAGTAATTGAAAGACCAAGTTAAGGGTAATATTTCTCACGCAAGACGTTCATGTTGTCTAGAAATGAAATCGCGAGTTCACCATCATGGAAAGCTTTTCTATTTGTATTGCGTTCGTTTGCTTTCCTGTACAGACAGAACATTACTGACTTTAGAGCCTACACAGTTACTCTTGAAATAATAATGCTATTTGTAAGTTCCCTACTCCAATCACATTTATTGGCACCAGCAACGTTTCTAATAGTTGACAATTGTTCAACCCACTGCACGAAATAAAAAGGCCATACCGACTGTATGAAGCCAGCCCATTTATTTCCTTTTTCTAAAAAGTTATCGGACGGGAATTGATGGAATTATATTATGACTAGGCTGATAAGCCCGTATGAATACGAGAAATGGTAGAGTGAGGGAGGTATTGGGGTCTACGTTTTTCAATAATTCGAATTGATAAAATGCCTCGTAAGGAAAGAAGCTTTCAATGACATTGACAACGCCAAACCGCAACTCCGCCGAAAGACCTTTAAAACTTGAGCTTTAAATATTATATTCTTGCAAGAGGCTAGTGAACCGTAAGAGAACTATTTCAATAAAAATAAATAAATTGAGAAATGTTTCTGCTTTCCAGACTTGTACTATTTGTGCAAGGAAGCCAATTTTGTGTACTGGGTTGGAAATAAAGTACATATTTTTTGTCCATCCAGTACATAAATTGTGGATAGTTATGTATCTAGAACTTTATTCGGTCATAGTTCGTATGTAAAAGGGAACAAAGTTCAGAAACAGCCAAATAAACGTCCGTAGAGACCTTGAAATGAAAATAAAAGACAGGGATGAGGTATTAAATAAATCCGTTTCAAATTCAAATGTATTGTACATTTCTATCTGCTCACATACTGGCCCTATTTCCTCATCCAGCAAGTTGTCCTTCTACTGTGTTCGTATTGTGTGGTGTGTATGCACAGGTCCGTCACAAAAGCAACGGTCCAGCCGACCAGAAATTGAACTTTATTTTGCCATACGTCATTCAATTTACATTACCGTAGATTCTAGTTGGCCGTATCGTGAAATATATAAGATTAGAAAGTAAGTTTGGGTTGAGCATTGCGCTGGGGAGAGACATAATGTGGTGTGACTTCCTGATGGATGGATGAGGATGGACCCATTCAAATATGTACCATTCTATCTTATATACTACCGTATTTCCCGATTTAATTCCCCTGGGGAATTATTTTTTCAAACTCCGATTTACCATGGGGAATTAAACCGGGGTGAGGAACTGTTATTTCAAACGAATTTTTCGTTTAGGACCCAGATCGCTTCAATAATAAAAGTTCAGTTTAATTTTTTAATGGCAATTTTAAAATACTAGTAATTTTTTGTTTCCTATATGTTCATTCTCTTAAGTAGTTCCTTAATTGAATTATCAAAAAACATTTTAAAGTTTAGTAAAAAAGACGCATTCTCTGCTTTTGCTAATTATAAATTAATTCGAAATTTTTATGGTAAAAAACCCTTCTCAAAATTATTTTAGGTATTG
Source organism: Hydroisotoma schaefferi (assembly GCA_034682405.1). Taxonomy (NCBI): domain Eukaryota; kingdom Metazoa; phylum Arthropoda; class Collembola; order Entomobryomorpha; family Isotomidae; genus Hydroisotoma; species Hydroisotoma schaefferi. Next base: position 5,060 of record JAQFZX010001001.1, on the reverse strand, counting down.
CTCTTTTAAAGCGGTTAAACATCCTTTGAGAAAGTTAACTTTCAATATTTCATTAAAAAAGCTTCAATTTGAGGGATCGGAATTTTTTCCCCATGGGGAATTATTTTGGGGTGGGGAATTATTTTTCAAATGGCCCGAACCCCCTGGGGAATTAAACCGGGGGTGGGAATTATTTCGGGGTGGAGAATTAAATCGGGGGGGAATTAAATCGGGAAATACGGTAAATACTCTGAGTTAGTGAGGGGCTACCACTATAATATATCAGATCATGTGGCTGTAAGACTACATTTTATTACACGTTTACATTAAACATTCAAACAGAATATAATCCAATTCGAAGCAATGCAGTGCAGTGGTGGGAAATACTACACAACTCCTGTACACAGCCTTATTTTTCTCTAGCGAATCCTTTCCTAGCCAACAAATAGTCGACAATTAATATTACAGTTTCACTGAAGTTATGAATATGATACATGTTATCACCGTTTTTGGATTTGGATTTAGTTTATTTTTCACTCTAAACATAGCAAGGAGTCATGTCCAATTTGGTGACCAATCCATCGCAACGACCAATTGGTAGCGATGGATTGTCCCACTAAATATCGTTAGCTATGGATTGTCCTGAATTCATCTAATAATATGGATAGAAAGATAAAAATTCCATGCATAAAACTCTTTCGTCTCAAACGAACCATCGAAGACTACAGGAAAGTTTTGGTAATGTTTCCTATTTGTCATGAAGTCACGTAAAAGTATTCCAAAAGATAAAGGTATGGAGCATTAAAATCATGAAATGTATCATTATAGTAACATTCCCTCATGCTGCTACTCAAGGGTAACCAATTTACTTTTTGTGTGCATCTATTTCATGAAATTCTATGGGAGAAGAAAAATTAAAAGTAATACTTTGCAAGAACAAGGGTCTATCTTGGTAATAATGTCTGATTTTCCAGAACATTTCTAAATTTCTTCATCTTGACTGCTACTGTTTTCGGGTTGATGGAATTTGCAGTAAATTTGCGTGCCCTGACTTTCAACTTGATGAGATAATATTTGGATACTGCTATCACAGTAAAGTAATAAAGGCAATCTGCCATCTCAGAGTATCAGTCAGTGTAAAAGCCAGACATCAAATTTAGGGGATAAAACGGAGAAAGGCAGGTACACAGACAGCAGATTTCCCTTCATGTACCGTACATCTCCCCTGAGGAGTTATTGTTTGAAACCAAAAATTGAAAATATACTTGATACAAATAAGACTGGGGTGAATTTTAATTTTTATCTAGGAAAGGTAGGGGAGTTATTGCCAAGGGTAGTGAAATACGGTATACGCATTTGGGTTTGTTCAAACCAATTTCTACTTTCTACCTGATTCTTAATTCACATCGAAGGAACGGGTGTGAGAAATAACAAACAAGGTACAACAAATATTTATTGGTTTGTATACTTTTGCACACAAGGGACCTGAAAAAATTGAACAGGGAGTAACAGCTAATTTTCGTTTCCTACGCTACGTGGTATTCTTAGTTTCAAACCATCCATCCTTCAGTTTATTAGTAATACCTTACATGAGAAACTGTTGATACAGATTAAAAGAGTAGCCAGAATAAGCAATATAGCTTTATACTAGTCTTACTTATTCTGTAAAGAGGTGAGATCAAATGAGACCAATAACAATCCAATTTTACAGCGCCTATGTTAGCCGTGTGCATGGGTCACGGTGTAATTGTTTGCATGGCCATATATACATTCACAGAAATACCACCTATTCTATATGATAAGTAGAGATGAATTCTTAAACATTGGAATACAATGAATGCTTTACAATGGATTATACGTAAGGATAATGCAATGAACTAAAAACTATGAATAAGTAGATTACGAAATGTCGATGGGGGATGAGTAAAAACATTTCTTGTCTGTTGTCAATGTGAAACGAGTATTTCTCGGTAAGATCGATTAGCGTACTTTTTCCAGGGACAAAAGGGGAATATAAATATAACCCGGAGCATAAATTATTCAACTGGCTCCATTAAATTGATCAAGGAATGAGCCAATTCACTCTTACGTAGCTTACATGAGGTTCTATACAAAGAATCCATTTCCATCTGTCAGTCGAAAAAGATAAAGCCCAGGCCCTTTTAGGATCCGTTTGCTTTTACTGCTACGGCGTGCCTACCTTCTCTAATCCTGTACAAGTTGCACAAGGAAAAGCCATAGTATGCCCACTTTCTACATGATATGAAGTATAAGCTTTTTCTCATTCTGGTCCTTTTATTTATCGTATCTCTATAACTTATTATAAGCAGGTGCACAGAGAGATAACTCAACAATTCGTCTCTAATCTTGAGCCTGTTTATCCCATAACAACGGTAGTTGGAGACAAATCGACTAGCATTTCTTTCTATAAGATTTATTCTTTTGGAGTTTTTCCGAAAAAAAAGTTTTTCAATTAAGCTCAGCTCCACTGTTGACTCTACTTTACGGGATTATACAGCCCAGCCAAAGTTCTTTACACTGATCAAGATTGTTGCCTTGGGAGTACTGGAAAAACAGTCTGTTTAATAAGTATGTTTTTCTCGGTATGTGTAGATTTCTTTTGGTTTGCTTCCCATTTCGGCACTTACCTATTAACTCATTAAGAAAGGCTGGAGAAAAGCCTTAGTGTACAAATGGGATTTAGGGGGTTTACTCTCAGTCGAGATTAGTTCATCGTATACTAGATCTGCCTGAATGTTCCATAGGTTTATAGTTATTATTGGAGCTTTAAAACAACCTTGGATTGGAGAAAGTATGATGGAGGAAAGGTAGCAGGAAGTAGAGAAAGCAGTACTGATTGGGCCGTGGGATGAGATGAAGTGAAGTGTATGCCTTATCATCTTACATGATCTTCAATGTCAGTTAATAACTATTAGATCCGGAGTTAACAAATCAGTTTGACTTGATAATGAAGGGAAGGGAAATTGCCATCATTAGTGATGTAATTTATAGGGTGATCGGTAGAATTTCGGATTTTTTTGTTCGAACGCTGCTGTTAGTTCCAAAATCAAAAGTGCAAAAAAGTATACTTTTCGAAAATGCAAAGTTCGAAATTTTTTTTTCGAAAATTAATGTTCGAATGTTTATATGCAAGCAACTTTATTAAATCTTAGTTCACCTTCATAAATTACAAAAGAAAAGCCAAACCATACAAATTTGTCACCAGTGACAGTTAGTGAGGCCCGTTTAAGCAGTTTGCTATATCTAAAAGATACTCCTTAGTCCTTAGTGTTAGTAGTGTTGGTAGTTGGACGCCTAAAATATCGTTCAGCCTGTTATCCAGCAACAAGCAGGACTATTATTTGCATAGATTATGCACATAATATACGGAGGAACAATTAAAATTAAGATAGAACATCACAAGTTGTAACATTTTGAAGTTCAGGCTTTCAACCTATTTTTTCGATTTACAGGCTGTTCGAAACAAATCGAACTTTAGTCTTTTGAACTTTGCATATTCGAAAACTCGATCTCCAACCATTTTTTAGTAAGCATTGAACATAATTACTTCAGTATGTATTCTTAGTTTCGGCAGCACTTCAACTGAATATCAGGCCAGATCAAATAATATTAACAATTCCCCATCAACCCCCGAAGTATTGAATTGAAGTACAAAAGTATTCATTGTACAAGTTTTTCAGCGTAACTACTAAAAGTTTCGGCTTCTGGTTGATGAGGTGAGGATAAAGTCGTCAACTTCCGTTGAATGTTATTTTATTCACGTCAAATGAATTATATAAATAGCAAAAGAGCGTATACCTACATGGTTGTGAATTTTGATAACCTATTGCATTCATTTATTGAATTATTCAACAAACAAAACATTAGCAATTCTCACTGCCAGAATAAAGTTACTTCAGAGAATCCATTTAAACTTTCACTGAAGCCCTTCGTGTACGTATTATTAAATGTCTCCATTCCACGTTAAACGACAAAGCATTCTATAGCAAAGATGACTTTCTCGTGAAATCTAAATAACTTCTTCAGTAATACTGACTGTTGACTTCATAGATAAGTTTGTCAGGTAACCGGTTGGTTCACGAGATAGAATAATCAAATCATTAAGCAAAAATAGGAATCGGAGTGGAGGAGACTTCTCCATGAACAACTCTTTTCTCATAGACTTTACTTCCGTGCTAATAAATAAAAGTATGATTACAAGACGTTGCAATCTCGTAAGGGGCTGCCCTTAGTACACTTTCGTTGAATTATATTCCATTAGTGAAATTAGTGATGGATTGAACCTATCCTTTTATTAAGGACAGTTACGTGATGATAAATGTTGCAATACTAACCTCAAAAGCAAGAGATTCAAGACGATCAAGGCTCTGAGACATATGAGAAACAGGATTCCGCCAACAGTGTAAAACCTTAACTAAAGTAAGATTACTATAAGAGCTACAGTTACCTTATTAAGAGTTGTAAACCTTCCTTATGGGAATGCACATTTACTCTGGCTGGCTATCTGGCTGTCCGTTCACGCGATAACACATGCACGGCTGTACTTTTAAACTTCTGTTTTAGGATTTTGGTTCTTGAGTAAGTTCGAAGATGGGTGATTTCGACCCGTACCCCTCACGGTAAAAGGTCACAGGTCACCAGAAGTTTAAACAACAACCCTTATCAAGTGGGGTGTCGTTCGAAAGCTATTTACAAGTAGATGTCAAATCCTGTGTTTGTGTCGCTCTATGCCGCTCAAGCCACAATTAAGTTCTTCAAAAGGTCAACAAGAAGCAATGTGAGACGTTAGTGGCAAATGGTACCCCAACTTCAACAACTTCATATAACCTTATTTGGGACATAACGTGACATCACATGACATCACGTCTCACGTGACCCCAAATGACTTTACATGACATCACTTGACATGATGTGACATCACGTGATATCACATGACCCAGTAAAATATAGCGGTTGTTTACACCTCTTCGGTACGCTAGTTTACAACGGTTTATTAAAGGCATGTAAATGCCTTTTATGTGAATGAACTTTCACTCTGTCCGTCTGTCCGTCTGTCCGTC